>OZ004721.1:1346939-1351939 GCA_963924515.1 Vespertilio murinus | reverse complement strand
AGGCGACTCGGGCGGATTTCCAGCCGGAATGGCTCTCCCGCTCCTGGCGGCTCCGGCAGACAGAATTCTCTTTCTAATGAGGCCTTGGGAGCCCTAATGAGCTCCCAGCACAGCGGAAGCCGCCGCCGCGCGGGGCGCGGGTCTGTCCGCCCGGGGCGCTGGCTCCGCGGCCGGTAAGGCAGAGAGAGAGGCCCCGTGTGTCTGCTGGAGGCCGCCGGCCACGCGGGGTTATTTCATTCCCACGCGCGGGCACCTGATCCGGGCTCGGGCCCTGTGTCCCGACCACGAGCAATAAACACAATAGGGTTTAATATATATAAATATATAATATATATAAATATATATAAATATATATTAAAATATATATAAATATATACCGTATTTGCTGGCGTATAAGACGACTTTTTGGCCCTGAAAAATATGCCTCCAAGTGGGAGGTAGTCTTATACGGCGAGTATATAACAAACTCTGTATTTTTAGTGGAAATGTGAGGGGGTCGTCTTATACGCCCAGTCGTTTTATATGGCGGCAAATATGTATTTTTCAGGGCCAAAAAATCGTCTTATACGCCGGCAAATACGGTATAAAATTTTTTAGTACGAGATTTTTTTTAAATTCACTTTTCTTTCCAAACTCCCTCACCATGATTTCAAAATCACTCGCCGTACGACAGGGGTGGAAAAAATAATAATGTATTCTGGAGGTTTTGTGCATTCTCCCGCGTTAATACCTCTGGAAAAGAATGGGTTTTTAATAAAATACAATTTTTTAAAAAAGGAGAGGGTGTGGGGAGGCGAGCAGTCTCTTTTCACCCCGACCTAGCCCCGCCGTGGGCAAACCACGGCCCGCGGGGGCCAGATCCGGCCCGCCCGGCTGTTCTCTCCGGCCCGCGGAGCCGAGAGAGCGGAGGAGGGTTCTCTGGCTCTCCCCTCCGCGCCTTCCCCAGCAGCCCAAGAGGAGAGTGCCAGCACGGTCAGGCTGCTTTTGTGCCGGCCCTCCGGTCCCGTGTAAGAGCCCACGGTGGCCCTCGCGTCAAAAAGCTTGCCCACCCCTGATCCTAGGTGCTAAAAGATATTTTTCCACCGCCGTTCAGAAACAATCCCGGCCTGCATATTTTTTTTTGGGGGGGTGGAGGCTGTCGTCAGGAACACAAAGGCCATCAAATGCACTTTGGGAGACTATGTAACACGGACTCGAGTCCGCCCTGTTCGAACAGACACACACACACACACACACACACACACACACACACAACGCAAGCACACACACGCGTGCCCTTTGCCAAGATCAAAGCCCGGGAGAGCGCCGGCACTTAATTCATCATCCTTCCTCCCCGACAGACCAGCGACGGCTTCTCGTCCCGTTCAAAAGGGCCCCGATGTCTTTTATGACAAACGGGGGCCGACGTTTTAATTTACAAACAGGATCCCCAGGCCACGGGGCCACGGGGCCACAAGGCCACTGGGCCACAGGGCCACGAGGCCACAGTCCACGCCGCCACCGCCGCCCCCAGCGGGACAGGAGACGGAGGGGGCAGGGGTGGGGTGTTAAGATGATGAAAACAAAAAAAAAACCACACAAAAAACGCAAACTGAAATAATGTAGGGAAACACCAATAAATGTTTCAGGAGCGCGGAGGGCCGGGAGGAGGGGGCGCGGGGGATCAAAGGCGGCGTCCCCTGACCCCCGCCGTCCCTCCGCATCTCTGATGGGCCCGGCGGGCCGGGCGCGGGACCGTTAATTAAAAGGAGCCGGCGCTGGCAGGTGGCGGGGAAGCGCGCTCGGGTAATTGGCTCCCTTCTCTCTCGCTCTCTCTCGCTCTCTCTCTCTCTCCCTTCAAAAAAAAAAAAAAACCCTCCCTCTCTCTCTCTCTCTCTCTCCCCCGGTTCTCCGGCAAGACCTGCCACGGGGCAGACAGCCGCGGCGGCTGCTTTGGAGGATAATGATGAGGATGAGAGGGGGCCGGGGGAGGGGGGGCCCCCGTCTCGAGGAGCTCAGCCTAATGAAGGCGGCCGGCCCGCTAATGAGGCCCCGGCTCCTCCGGGCGGCTCCCCAGCTGCCGAGGAGGTAAAAATAGGACGCGCGGGGCCCCCCCATCCCCCCCACCCCCCACCCCCCCATCCCCCCACCCCCCCGTCCCCCCACCCCCCCAACACACACATATACATACACACACATACACACACACATATACATACACACATACACATACACATATATACATACACATATACATACACACATACAGATATATGCATACACATATGTACATACATATATGCATACACATATAGACACACATACACACCTATATGCATACACACATACACACATACATACACACATACAGATATATACATACACATATACATACGCACATATATACATACACACATAGGCACACACATACACATATACATACACATATATACACATATATTTGTGTACATGCATACACATATACATGCACACATGTAGCACATGTATACGTACATACACATATGCACACATGCACATGCACACATATACACGCATACACACACATATACACAGGCACACACATACACACACATACACACATACATACACACATACACACATATACATACACACACACATACACACACGCCGGACCCCTCGATCGCAGAGTCTATACACGCGAGGGGGGGGGATCGCAGGAGAAGACAGGGACGAGGAAGGACATCGGACGGAGGAGGAGACGGGGTGCCCCCACCACCCCCAAAGGCCCCCCCCCGACTCACCACGTCGGCCGGGAGGCTGTCCAGGTCTCGGAACGGCGACTCCCACGCGTTGGTGTCCACGTTGAGCAGCACCACGTCCTCCAGCGACTTGCCCCTCACTCTCTGTTGTAAAAAAAACCACACGGCGCGGATCACCGGGACCGCTCGGGGCGTCTGCGCGCCCCCCGAAAGCTCCCCGGCTTAGAGGGGCGGAGAAAGGGTCGTCGTTAAGGCCTGAGTCTGGGGGGTTGGGGGGGAAAGCGGGGGGGGGGGGCAGAAGGGGAAACCCTCCATCCTAAAGGAAGGCAGACAGCCCCGAAGCTTCGGGAGGGAAACACAGCAGCCACCGTCCAGCCACCGGAAAGGTCGGGCTGGAAAAGCTTCCACGGGCCTGTCTGTCTGCGCGCCTCGCCCCGCGGGTGTCGTCTGGGGGGACATGGGTGTTGTGATTTGGCTGCCAGAGGTACCTCCCGGCGGGGGCTGGCAAAGCGGGCATGGCTAGACTACACCGGGCCACCGCGTTCTAGTCTTTCCGTCCCATCGGCCAGATTTTGATCTTTGATCACAGGCCGACGCGTGTGTCCGGTTCTATACCTATATACCTATATACTTATATACCTATATACCTATATACATACCATATTTGCCGGCGTATAAGACGATTTTTTGGCCCTGAAAAAATGCCTCCAAGGGGGGGTAGTCTTATACGGCGAGTATATAACAAACTCTGTATTTTGAGTGGAAATGTTAGGGGGTCGTCTTATACACCCAGTCTCTTATACGCCGGCAAATACGGTATTTTTCAGGGCCAAAAAATCGTCTTATACGCCAGCAAATAGGGTACACACACACACACACACATATATATATATATGCACACATACACACACACTGTGTTTCCCCGAAAACAAGACATCCTCCGAAAATAAGGCCTACTTACAGGTTTCCTTCTGAATCCCCTGAAAATAAGACCTAGCGCATCTTTGGGAGCAAAAATTAATATAAGCCGAAACCGGTGTGGCTCCATGGATAGAGCGTCGGTCTGTGGACTGAAAGGTCCCGGGTTCGATTCCGGTCAAGGGCATGGACCTTGGTGGCGGGCACCTCCCCAGTAAGGGGGTGTGCAGGAGGCAGCTGGTTGATGTTTCTAGCTCTCTATCTCTCTCCCTTCCTCTCTGTAAAATATCAATAAAATATATATATTTTTAAAAATTAATATAGCCAGGACCAGTTTGGCTCAGTGGATAGAGCGTCAGTCTGCGGCCTGAAGGGTCCCGGGTTCGATTCCGGTCAAGGGCATGTGCTTTGGTTGCAGGCACAGTCCTGGTAGGGGGTGTGCAGGAGGCAGCTGGTCGATGCTTCTCTCTCATTGACGTTTCTAGCTCTCTGTCCCTCTCCCTTCTTCCTCTCTGTAAAATATCAATAAAAAATACTTTTTTTAAAAAAAGGAAAAGAAACAGAAAAGTGAGCTTTAAAAAGAAAAAAAGAAAGCCGTAATAGCCACGTGGAAGGCGGACTTCACACATTTTCGTTCCTAATCGCCGACAGGCCTCCACCCGTCCAGCCTAGTTTGCAAGCAGCACAGAACGTCCTGACCCCTCCTTTTGGAAGAGAGATCCCCGAGTTCTAAAGAGACGGCTGGCTGGCCTTCCTGCACGCTCACGAGTGCACGGAAATAATTAAAAGGAGGGAGGGAAAGGTGGCTCGTTTCCGAGCTCTGAGCAGCGGTGTTTACACGTCGGCAGCGGCCTTGACCCAGAGAGAGAATAAGAGACTGTGCGATTCTTCCTTTAAAAATTTTTTTTATAAATCGTTGCAATCGCAGCCGATTGAGATGCGAAACGTTATGCACTTCGGCCTCACCTATAAAAAGCACGTAAGTAGCCCCGACCGGTGTGGCTCCGTGGATAGAGCATCGGCCAGCAGACCGAGGGGTCCCGGGTTCGATTCCGGTCAAGGGCATGGACCTTGGTTGCGGGCACATCCCCAGTGGGGGGCGTGCAGGAAGCAGCTGATCAATGTTTCTCATCGATGTTTCTAAGTCTCTATCCCTCTCCCTTCCTCTCTGTAAAAAAAAGCCACACACAATAATATATATATATATATATATATATATATATATGTATGTATATATATATATATGTGTGTGTGTGTGTGTGTGTATGTGTGTGTATATATATATATATATATATATATTTTTTTTTTAAAGCATGTCAGTAGGTATACCTACATTTTAATTATGGATCATTTTATATAAAA
>OZ004721.1:1329439-1341939 GCA_963924515.1 Vespertilio murinus | reverse complement strand
TCTTAATATTTTGGCTAACATACCTCCAAACTAGTTTTTTTTTTTTTTATGTTTAAATTCATCTCTATGAAGATGACGAAAAAAAGTACAATTTTAACTACAAACAGTCCGTGAACGAAAACAGCCATAAACCCCTGGCGTCTGAAGTTTTCGCGAGTACCTCACCCGTCACGCTGAACACCAAGCGGACAATTAACGTGTTCCGGCCGATCGGACGTATTAAAAACGACGTGATCGAAAGCAGGGCCGAAACCGGTGTGGCTCTGTGGAAAGAGCGTCGGCCTGGGGACTGAAGGGTCCCGGGTTCGATTCCGGTCCAGGGCATGGACCTTGGTGGCGGGCACATCCCCAGTAGGGGGCGTGCAAGAGGCAGCTGGTCGATGATTCTCTCTCATCGACGTTTCTAACTCTCTGTCCCTCTCTCTTCCTCTCTGTAAGAAATCAATAAAATATTTTTTTAAAAAAAAGAAGGCAGGAAGGAAGAAAAAAAAACAGGAAATGCAGCAAAAGGCGCATATTTTTTTAAGTGAATGTCTAACAAATGATCTCTCGGATTCTTTCTCTGCGGCCCTGCGGACGCCCCTCTCCTCGGCCGCCCTCGCAACGTGGGATTCATAATAATAAAAAAATTAAAAAAAAAAGAAAAGAGGGAAAAAAATTAATAATAATGCCGCTTTGACTCGCAAGGTATTATCCGCCTGCCGATCCCCTCCAAGGGCTATAGAACCTTCCACCGCTCGGGCGCTTGGCAACAAAGAGGCATATCCCCCACCGACCGCGGGGGCCGCCGATTCCCGGGGGGGGGGGGCACCCTGGGTCCCTTTCAAGGGAGGGCGCCCCGGAGACAAGTCACAAGTGCATCATCACCGCCCGCACAATAGCTCTTCAGCCTCCTTTTCCGAGGCGAGGCGGCGGGAGGCAGGCAGGCAGGCAAATGAACTCGAGAGGCTCAAAAAGAAAGACCCAGGAGGAGGAGGAGGAGGAGGAGAAAGAAAAACGCAACAACGCACACACACACACACCCCTCCCTCATCGCCTGCATCCGGAAAGGGATCGTTACCCCGGCCTCCCATCGGCCGTGGACATTGTCTCCCGGGACGCGGGGGCCCGGCCCGCGTCCGCCCGGGCACGCGGCCTCTTTGTGATGCTCCTGGCCCGCCCGCCCGCCCGGGACGGGACGGCGAGGGGAGGATGAGGCGGTTGCCTGGGCGACGGGCGCCGCGCGGTGGTACTCACGGTGCTGAGCTTGCTGGAGGCGATGAGGATGCGCCGCTCGTGTAGCATGCTGGCGTACAGCTGCAGCATGTTGCCCACGTCCACGGCCACGAAGTACTCCGTGAGGTTGCGCTGCGCCCGGGAGAGAGGGGCCGGTGAGCGCGGGACACGACGTGGGGGCGACCACGGGACGCGTCCCACACGGGGAAGGGTCGTGGGTTTTTTGTTTTGTTTTTTTATCTACACGGAGCGGCCAGGTGATGAGGATGCTCTCTGAACGCATCACCACCCGGCCGCTCGGTGTGTGTGCTATAGAGTAGAAGGCTCATGTGCCAATGGTGCCCTTGACTTGGAGTGGGGCCAGCAGCAGGCAGGCCGGCCGACCGCCCATGTCCCCTCCCCCTGGCCGGGCTGGCTGGACCCCACCCATGCACGAATTCATGCACAGGGCCTCTACAATAGATGATAGATAGATAGATAGATAGATAGATAGATAGATAGATAGATGATAGATAGATAGATAGATAGATAGATATAGATGATAGATAGATAGATAGATAGATACACACATACACACTGAGTGGCCAGATGATGATGATCTCTGAATGCAAAATAATATGGCCACTCGCTGGTCGATGTTTCTCTCTCATCGGCGTTTCTAGCTCTCTATCTCTCTCCCTTCCTCTCTGTAAAATATCAATAAAGTATATTAAAAAAATAATAATATGGCCACTTGGTATCTGTCCTATAGAATAAAAGGCTCATATGCAAATTGTCCCCTCGACCAGGAGTTTGACCAGCAGGCAGGCCGGCCGACCGCCCACGTCCCCTCCCCTTGGCCAGGCTGGCTGGACCCCACCCATGCACGAATTCATGCACCGGGCCTCTAATATATAATATAATTATGCGTTCAGAGACTAGGTTATTATGCGTTCAGAGACCATCATCATCACCTGG
Source organism: Vespertilio murinus (assembly GCA_963924515.1). Lineage (NCBI taxonomy): Eukaryota > Metazoa > Chordata > Mammalia > Chiroptera > Vespertilionidae > Vespertilio > Vespertilio murinus. Next base: position 1,339,767 of record OZ004721.1, on the reverse strand, counting down.
CCACTCCATGTACGATCCCCTGAACTTTCTCAATACGTGAAAAGAGGGATTCTCATACCCTTTTCTTGACTACACCCTGACATTCAGGAGGGGGTAAAGTAGCGGGAACATAAGAGAGAGGAAGAGAGAGAGAGAAAAAGAGAGAGAGAGAGAGAGAGAGAGAGAGAGAGAGAGCCACATTACTCCTTATCTCTTCATTATGTCTCAGAAACACAGATAGTCACTCCATACCAGGGGTGGGCAAACTTTTTGACTTGAGGGCCACCGTGGGCTCTTCCACCGGACCGGAGGGCCAGAACAAAAGCCACCTGGCCACGCTGGCGAAGGCGCGGAGGGGAGAGCCAGAGAACCCTCCTCCGCTCTCTTGGCTCCGTGGGCCGGAGAGAACCGCCGCACGGGCCGGATCCCGCCCCCGAGGGCCGTAGTTTGTCCACGGCTGGTCCACACCCTGTTTCTCCGCACAGGAAGCCTTAACCAGCGAGACCACCGAGAGGAACGATGCCGAGGCAGCGACCAGGATGAAGGGCGCGGGACGGGGGGGCACTTACGCTCTCGGGGATGGTGGGGAGCCCGGTGAGGTCGGGGGCGATGAAACAGGAGTGCTGGCCGGGGGAAGGGTCACCGTCGGACGGCGTCGCACGCAGCGCGGGGCGAAAAGGAGAAGAAGAAAAAAACACAGACCGGCTGAGTTTATTATAAACGCCGCCGCCCAGGACCCGTGCCCAGGGCTGGCTGAGTTTGCGAGATTATGTACAGGAGGTTTAAAGGAGATCCGACAATCACGCCCTCGTACGTAGTAAAGAATTGGGTGTTGCCGAGACTGGTGTGGCTCAGTGGGTAGAGCGTCGGTCTGCGGACTGAAAGGTCCCGGGTTCGATTCCGGTCAAGGGCATGGACCTCGGTGGCGGGCACGTCCCCAGTGGGGGGTGTGCAGGAGGCAGCTGATGGATGTTTCTCTGTCATCGACGTTTCTAACTCTCTATCCCTCTCCCTTCCTCTCTGTAAAATATCAATAAAATATATATTTTTTTTAAAAAGAATTGGGTGTCGGCTGAAAATACTGAATTCTAACATTCAAACGGAAGTCCTAAGAACAGTTTAAGACAAAAGAGCCTGTTACTGTTAAGATAAGTCATTGCTGCATTAGACGCCTATATGTTTATATACTTAAAAACACATGTAAGCCAGAACCGGTGTGGCTCAGCGGATAGAGCGTCGGCCTGCGGACCGAAGGGTCCCGGGTTCGACTCCGGTCAAGGGCATGGGCCTGGGTTGCGGGCACATCCCCGGTGGGGGGCGTGCAGGAGGCAGCTGGTGGGTGTTTCTCTCTCATCGGTGTTTCTAGCTCTCTGTCCCTCTCCCTTCCTCTCTGTGAAAAACCAATAAAATAAAATTAAAAAAATAAATAAATAAAATAAAATAAAATAAAGACATGGGCTCGTTTCATGGCCTTCAACGCATCCCCTAAATAACAAACAGGAATTAGCTTCGACACTGAAAGCCACAGGACAGCTCGCGGCGGAGGCGGGGGAGAAAGCACGGGGTATATGCCTGCCCGCCCCCCGCCCCGAATCAGCGTGCCAGCGAATCACCAGAGCGGGCCGTATTTTCTGTTCACATCCACCTCCAGAACCACGTCCCTGCCCGAGCCACGGAGGGACCTGCCGAGTTCTGTTTTTAGGGTTGAAGACGAGGCATGGGAAAGGCCGTGGCCAATACTGGCGCGTTCCCACAGGCCACGCGTGTCCTTCTCCGGGGGAGGAGAACGAGAGGAGGGAAATCGGAAGCCCTCCACGGACCCTGGGACCAAAAACAAAAACCAAAACAAAACAAAAAAACTGACAGAATGCTCGCTTCTGGCATGGGCTTGGAAATCCCTGCTTCTGACCACGGAGGACACGCGTGGACTTGGTCTCTCTCCCCTACGTGGACGTGGAGGGTGTTGTTTTTTTTTCTTTCATAGAACTGAAGGTCACTCCACCGGGCTTGCAAAGAGAGCATAGCCCTGACCGGTGTGGCTCAGTGGATGGAGTGTCGGCCTGCGGACCGAAAGGTCCCGGGTTCGATTCCGGACAGGGGCATGCACCTTGGTGGCTGGCCCATCCCCAGCCAGTGGGGGGCGTGCAAGAGGCAGCTGATCCATGATTCTCTCTCATCACGGATGTTTCTACCGCTCTCTCTCTCTCCCTCTCCTTCCTCTTTGGCATCAATAAAAATATCTTTAGAAAAACACAACAGCCCTGACCGGTGTGGCTCAGCGGATGGAGCGTCGGCCTGCGGACTGAAGGGTCCCGGGTTCGATTCCGGTCAAGGGCAGGTACCTTGGTGGCGGGCACATCCCCGGTAGGGTGTGTGCACATCTCTCGTCGATGTTTCTAACCCTCTATCCCTCTCCCTTCCTCGCTGTAAAAAAAAAAATCAATAATATTTTTTTTTTCTAAAAAAAAAAAAAAGAGAGAGAATATAAACAGAAAATACATTCCCCGTGATTGATTTCCTTCGGAGAGACCGGCTCCCCGCTCCCTGCAGACGGGGGGAGATTAAAGGCGGCCGGCAGGAGACTGATTCTGCGACGCCGCCGCCGCCGCCCTCGGAACTCACCGGCGCGAGGGAGGGCTGATCTCTCAGAACTCGCTCGCTGGCAATACAGAGCTCTTGGTTCTTACGGTGGGGCGGGAGAGAGAGAAATAGAACGAGCATTTTACTCTCGCGGGGGGAGTGTCCGCCGCACGCCTGGCCTGTGTCTCGGGGCCGGACCCACGGGGGGCCAGCTCATTCCCACGAGACGTCTATCCCCTGTCCACGGCCTCGCTGCCATAGTCTAGCGGTCATAACGCCACGTCTTGGGGTGGGGCGGGGGGGGGGGGGAATCCACCTGCTGGAACGGGGGGACTATGTGACTAGGAGATGGCAAGAAAATCAGAGGGCCACCCTCGCGGGTGTGGCTCAGTGGGTGGAGTGTCGGCCTGAGGACCGAAAAGGTCCCGGGTTCGATTCCGGACCGGGGCGTGCACCTTGGTGGCGGGCACATCCCCAGTAGGGGGCGGGCAGGAGGCAGCTGGTCGATGATTCTCTCTCATCGACGTTTCTAACTCTCTATCCCCCTCTCTTCCTCTCTGTAAGAAATCAATAATATATATATACATATACATATATTTTTTTAATATATTTTATTGATATTTTACAGAGAGGAAGGGAGAGGGATAGAGAGCTAGAAACGTCGGTGAGAGAGAAACATCGACCAGCTGCCTCCTGCACACCCCCTACCATGGATGTGCCTGCCACCAAGGTGCATGCCCCTGTCCGGAATCGAACCCGGGACCTTTCAGTCCGCAGACCGACGCTCTACCACTGAGCCAAACCGGTTTCGGCTATATATATATATATATATATATTTTTTTTTTTTTTCCCAAATGCACCTGCAGCGTATCGGGCCGGGACCGTGAGAGCCGGTCCGAAGGTCTCCGTGGGATGCCCGTGCCAGCGCTGACGTGTTCCCCTGGGCGTGGGGCCACTGAATCATGAAGCTTCTTAAAGGGACAGGCGCTCTTAAAGGGGCCGCGCCCGCCGGGCCCCCGGCAGGTGCAGGAGCAGGAGCAGAGCCCTCGGCCGCCGCGTACTCACCACGCTCAAGCTGACCGGGCTGTGGGCCTTTGGGACCGGGTGGGCGTAGAGCGCCGAGAGCATGGCCTGGAGGTCCTTTTCCTGCGGGACACAAGGAGGAGGCGGTGAGCCCTCTCCGCCGAGCACCCCGCGAGCAGCGTGTGGCTTAGCTATCTGAGCCGGAACGGGACGCCCGACGGTTCGGTCTGTGGCTCCGTGGACAGAGCGTCGGCGGCCCGCGGACTGAAAGGGTCCCGGGTTCGATTCCGGGCGGGGGCCTGGTGGACCTTGGCGGCGGGCACGTCCCCGGTGGGGGGCGTGCAGGAGGCAGCCGGTCGGTGTTTCTCTCTCATCGGCGTTTCTAGCTCTCTGTCTCTCTCCCTTCCTCTCTGTAAAATATCAATAAAAGATATTTTAAAATAAATAAATAAAATTTTAAAAAGGAATACCATAAAATTTATTTATTTAAAAATAAATAAATTAATAAATAAGAAAAAAGAAATAAAACTGTTTGGTCAAGTCAGGCTCTGTAACCGATTTCCACAGAGATGTTCCAAATACCTAACACTCAAATATTTCTCTCTTTTTATTTTTTAAATATGTTTTATTGATTTTTTTTTTTTTTTTTACAGAGAGGAAGGAAGAGAGATGAGGGTTAGAAACATCGATGAGAGAGAAACATCCATCCACCACCGCCTCCTGCATGCCCCCCTATGGGGGATGTGCCCCCAACCAAGGTCCATGCCCTCGACCGGAATCGAACCCGGGACCCTTCCGTCCGCAGGCCGACGCTCTGCCCACTGGGCCACACCGGTTGGGGCTAAAATATAAAAAAGTTTCAGAGAGGATGGGGTGGGTGGGTGGAGCACAACGTGGATCCACTTCATGACGAAGACCCTTACCCTGTAAAAATGGCTTGCCACAGTCAGTTTTAGGTTATATGTATTTTACCTCAATAAAAAAGAAAAAGAAAAAAGTGTGTGTGTGGGGGGGAAACACAGCTCACCTGTTCCTTAGCCAAGTAGTCGGCCAGCGTGTTGAGGAGCTTGTAATAGACTTCAAACCATGGCAGGTAGCTGTAAAAAAACAAATAAAATAAAATAATAATAAATAATAATAATAACAGCCAAAACCGGTGGATAGAGCGTCGGCCTGCGGACTGAAAGGTCCCGGGTTCGAATCCCGGTCAAGGGCACGGACCTCGGTGGCGGGCACATCCCCAGTGGGGGGTGTGCAAGAGGCAGCTGGTGGATGTTTCTCTCTCATTGATGTTTCTGACTCTCTCTCCCTCTCTCCCTTCCTCTCTGTAAAAAAAAAAAATCCATGAAATATATGTGTGTTTTTTTTAAAGTTTACAACGTACTCGGACCTAGAGAAAACAAGTAGGAAGGCAATTTTACGCCTACCAGAGGCCCAGGGCACGAAACGTGGGCCCCTAGCGGCTGCCGGCCACCGGCCAAGGGCCTTCCTTCATTCCGTGCGCCCCCTGGTGGTCAGCGCACGTCATAGCGAGCGAGCTAACTCCCAGTTGGTCGGTCGAACTCCCACGGGGACACTTTGCCTATGAGGCTTTTATAGATATAGATATAGATATAGATATAGATATAGATATAGATATAGATATAGATATAGATATAGATATAGATATAGATATAGATATAGATATAGATATAGATATAGATATAGATATACATGTAGATGTAGATGTAGATGTAGATGTAGATGTAGATGTAGATGTAGATATAGATATATAGATCCGTAAGCATCCTCAGCACACCTCAGTGCAGCAGAAGGACCGTTCCGCTCTGTGCCCGGGTTTTATTCCACACACACACACACACACACACACACACACGCACACACGCACGCACACGCACACACATGCACACACACGCACACGCGGGCTCACCTGAGGATGCACAGGCAGATCCTGCCGCCGGAGGTGAGTCTGCAGAACCCGAACCTCTGCTTGCTCTCGATGTCCGTCAGCACGAAGGCGAAGTGCTGGCCCACCTGGTTCTGAGACGCCCTGGAACACAGGGAGCCGCCCCTCAGCCCCGGGCGAGGGCACCCCCGGCCGGTGCGGCCCCGTGGGCAGAGCGCCGGCCTGCGGGCCGAAGGGTCCCGGGTTCGATTCCGGTCAAGGGCATGGACCTTAGTGGCGGGCACATCACCAGTGGGGGGCGTGCAGGAGGCAGCTGGTCGATGTTTCTCTCTCATCATGGACGTTTCTCTCTCTCTCTCTCTCTCTCTCTCTCTCTCTCTCTCTCTCTCTCCTCTTCTTTCTGCTCTAAGACATCCATGAAAATGTATTTAAACATAAAACGTGTGTGTATGTGTGTGTGTGTGTGTGTGTGTGTGTATGGTAAAAGTTTAGGGGTTTCTTTTTTTGGGGGGAAGGAGGGGAAATGGTAAGATAGGTACACATATAACACCTTAATTTAAAAAAATGGATGCCAAAACCGGTGTGGCTCTGTGGACAGAGCGTCGGCCTGCAGACTGAAGGGTCCCGGGTTCGATTCCAGCCAAGGGCATGGACCTTGGTTGCGGGCACATCCCCAGTAGGAGGCGTGCAGGAGGCAGCTGGTCGATGTTTCTCTCTCATCGACGTTTCTAGCTCGCTCTCTCTTTCTCCCTTCCTCTCTGTAAAAAATCAATAAAATATTTTTTTAAAAAAAACACGCCCTTCTAAGGCTCTGATAAGGTCTGATTGTTTTTTTTCCTTTTTTTATTTTACTTTTATTTTTTATTTTATTTTTTGCTGCTGGTGCAGCGGGGAAGCCAAGGTCCCGGGTTTGAACAGCCCAGGCCGGCCGCCCGCCCGCCTGGTGCTGCTGCGGCTGCTGGCGGCAGCCGTGGAGAGAGAACAGACACTTCATTCCATCCTTTTAAGTCGGGAAAGTCGGGAGGGGTGGGGAGGCCAGCCGGAGGACGTGTGTGCATGCATGTGAGCATGCGTGTGTGCGTGTGTGTGCATGCGTGTGAGCATGTGTGTGATCGTGCATGTGAGCGTGCATGTGTGCATGCAGGTGAGCGTGCATGTGAGCATGGCCAACGGATGCAGACACGGGGGGTGGTGAGGGCATGTACGGGAGGGGGTGGGGAGGCAGTGGCAAGATATGTATTCAGGTAACACCTTCATTAGAAAAATGGGGGGGGGGGGATAAAATAAAATAAAATTGCAAAAATAAAAAAATGCCACGTGCCCACTGGGCGGGGGCGGGGGGGGTGAGGGGCGGCGCGGACGCACCTTTCCACGTCGAAGGGGAAGCAGAATCTGGGCACGCTCCTCAGCACTTCCTGTGCGGGCGGGGGCAGGACAGACAGACAGACAGACAGACAGAGAGCGTTAGGGAGGGAGACCTAACCACAGACCCCGCACACCCTGCCAAGACGGTGCTCCCAGGGAAAATAAAAAATAAGGTTAAATAAAATAAAACAAGATAAGATAAAATAAGATGGCATTAATTAATTAATTAATTAATTAAAACAAGATAAGATAACATTAATTAATTAGATTAAATAAAGCAAAACAAGTTAAGATGAGATAACATAAGTAAAAATTAATAAGATAAGATAACATTGATTAAGATAAAACAAGATAAGATAATATTGATTAATTGAAATAAATAAAATAGATGAAATAAATGAAATGAATAAAATAAAATTAATTAGCTAATTAAATTAATGAAATAAAATAAAGTAAAATAAAATGTAAAATAAAACAAGTAAATAAGATGATAAGATAACATTAATTAAATGAAATAAATAAAATAAAATAAATAAGTGAAATAAATGAAATGAAATAAATGAATGAAATAAAATTAATTAAATAAAATTAATTAAATTACTAAAATAAAATAATTAATAAAATAAATTAAGTAAAATAAACTAGAAGGGCTCTCTCTTAGCTAAGCGCCCAGGCCGGGCCGGGCTAATTGATTGTTAAGGAGGAGGAGGAGGGTGAGGGCAGATGCGGGGACAAAGCCACTGCCCGCGGGGGAGGCAGGTCCGGCCTGAAGGGTATTAACACCCCGTCCCCCGGCCCCCAAAGGCCATATGGGTCCCCAGCCGCACCAGATGGGGAGGCTGCGGCCACGGGACTTCTGACAGGTCGGCCCATTAAAATGCAGGGGCCGGGGGATTAGGGGGGGTGGGGGGGAGCCCCCCGTCCCACAGGAGGGGGGTTTAGAGAGAGACGCCGACGGGGCTCAGCCCCCGGCGAACCCCAGGTTCCATCTCCGATGAACCCCCGCCCTCCCCCCCCCCCCCCCGTGTCCGTCTGAGACTCGGCCTTTCTTTCCTCGGAAAACAACACGTTTTCCTTAACCGGGGGAGGGGGCCCCGAGAAAACCCACGTCTCGTGAAAGCGTAGGAAGTGGACGGATTTCCGCTGAGATCGTCCGTTCGCGCTAAAATAACGCTGGCCCGTTCGAGATCACACGCGTACTCACAGCTGAGAACAAGACGCAAATGGTCCCCGGGTCTGAACAGTGCCCAACTGCCCTCTGTCTGTCTGCCTGCCTGCCTGTCTGTCTATCTATCTATCTGTCTATCTGTCTATCTATCTATCTATCTATCTATCCATATATCTGTCTATCTATCTGTCTATCTACCTATCTGTCATCTATCTATCTATCTATCTATCATCTGTCTATCTATCTATCTATCTATCTATCTATCTATCTATCTATCTGTCTATCTGTCTATCATCTATCTATCTAGAACACGCACTCCCCTGCTTCTGTGAGAGACTGGCCTCCTCGGGGTGTCAGTTCTAAGGGTAGCGAGGCCCCCGGGAAGGCATGTTTCTGGGGGTGCTGCGTGAAGACATGGGCCCTTTTCTCTTTTCAACGGGAGAAGGCTCACACGTCTCTGCCAGCACCCCCGGCTTTGGCCTTGTCTGCCGTGCCCTCCTCCTCGGTCAGGTTTACGTGATGGATTCAGACCTTGGTCGGACGGTGGTTTTTCATAGATGACACCCTCCGACCCTTTTCTGTGTGGGGCCAGACAGACGGTAGATAGATAGATAGATAGATAGATAGATAGATAGATAGATAGATGATAGATAGATAGATAGAGACAGATGATAGATAGATAGATAGATAGATATACAGACAGACTATAGATAGATAGATAGATAGATAGATAGATAGATAGATGATAGATAGACAGATGATAGATAGATAGACAGATAGACAGATGGTAGATAGATAGACGATAGATAGATAGATAGATAGATAGATGATAGATAGATAGATAGACAGATAGAGACAGACAGATAAGTAGATAGATAGAAGATAGATAGATGATAGATGGATAGGTGATAGATAAGATAGGTAAGATAGATTAGATAATGGAAAAAATAGGTAGAAGGTAGATAGAAAGAATAGATAGATGATAGATAGATAGATAGATAGATAGATAGAAAAAATTGATAGAAAGATGAGTAGAAAAATAGATAGGTGATAGATAAATAGATAGATGATAAATAAATTAGATAAGATAGGTTGGATAGAGGATAGATTTATGATAGAAAGAAAAATAGATATTTGATAGAAAAAGATAGGTAGACGATAGACAGACAGATAGGTAAGACAGGTAGATTAGAGGACAGACAGATGACATACAAAATTCACCCTCTGCCTCTGAACACACCAGGATTAGGGACCGATTTCCCTTCAGGTTTTCTCACATCCACGTACGGCTCAGCGTGAGGAGGGTCTCCCCTTAGAGGTCCCGTCGTTCACACCCCCCTCCTTCCTCCAGCCGCTCACACGCACATACACGCACACAGACACACACGCACACACACACACACGCACTCATACACGCACACGCACACGCGCACACACACAGAGACACGCACACACACAGACACACACGCACACACACGCACACACGCACACACACAGGCACACGCGCGCACACGCGCACACACGCACACACACACGCACACACACACACACACACGCACACGCAGGCACACGGGCCCGCGGCAGCACGCCCTCAACCCGCTTCCCAACTGGCAGCAGGCGCCTCGGGGGACAAGCCTTTAAACCGGCTCTTTGAGATGCAGCCACAGCCGGCGGCCGGCGGGATAAACAGCCCGGCCCCCCCTTTCTCCCCACCAGCCCCCCCCACCCCCTGCCCACCCCACCCCCCGCCCCCGCTGCTGACAAAGCGCCCGGCAGGCCCGCGTCCCCGGCTGGCTCTCAGATCAATGGACGAGTCCTCCCCGCTCCCCGCTCCCGGGCCGCCGAGCCCGGTAATTACCGATGCTGTGCGCACTGGAGTCAGAGCGGGAGAGAGAGGGGGGGGGGGGCGGGGGGAGGAAGTATTGGAGGGAGACATGAGACCCATGCATTTCGTTTTGGGGGTGCTTTTAGCAACGACGGCAATTAGAAGTTGTACTTCTGCTTTTATTGGAAGTGTTCACACGGTCCCATCTCTCCACACAGGGTTTAGGCACACACAGATACACACACACAACACACACAGAGAGATACACATAGACACACCACACACAGACACAGACACACACACAACACACACACAGACACACAGTCATACACACACAGAGGGACACACACTCACACACACATGCAGAGACACACACAGACACATATACACACACATAAACACACAGAGACACACAGGGACACACACACACAAAGGGACACACACACACAAAGGGACACACACACACAAAGGGACACACACAT
>OZ004721.1:1259601-1329239 GCA_963924515.1 Vespertilio murinus | reverse complement strand
TATACACACAGACACACCACACACACACACACACAGAGTTCTAGGCCGGCACCCACAGATGATGTAAAGGTTTGAGGTAAGAACACTCTTTCAGCCCTAACTGGTGTGGCTCAGTGGATAGAGCGTCGGCCTGCAGACTGAAGGGTCCCGGGTTCGATCCCGGTCAAGGGCATGGACCTTGGTTGCGGGCACATCCCCAGTGGGGGGCGTGCAGGAGGCAGCTGATGGCTGTTTCCCTCCCATCGGTGTTCCTAACTCTCTATCCCTCTCCCTTCCTCTCTGTAAAACACCAATATATATATATACTCACTCTCAAACGTTAATTTCCCCCCCTGCCCCATTTTTTTTTACAGGTTTTAGGGTTTTTGGGTTCTTTACAATCCCCCCCCCCCCCCCATCTCCTTTGCCGAGAAAAATCAATTTGGGTTTCCAGGATCCTCTGAAACTCTCTGGACCATTTTATTTTTGCGCAGAAACAACACGCCGACAGCGTGAAAAACCCAGCCCACGAGGGGGACGGGGCAGAAGGTCGGTCAGGAACCACGGCAGCACCCCGACTCCCTGCGTGCGCCCCCCAATCCACACACCCAGGTCGGGGAGAAGGGGGCGAGGGGGGGGGCTGGAGACCTCGGGCCCCAGCCTTGCCCGTGAGGACGGGGTCGGGAGGGTCTCAGAGGGAGGAGAGGAGGGAGCCGGCGGCCGGGGGGCCGCGGGGACTGCATCTCCGTCCCCCGAGACTCCCGCTCCGCGTCCCACATCGATCGGCGGCGAGCGGGGAGACCAGCGTTTGAGAGTCTGCGTCTCCGTTTCTGAGCTACAACCTGTCAGGTGCGCCCCCTAATCCCGGCCCCACGACGACAGAGGCCCTGCCTCTCTGTCTCCCTCTCGCTTCTCCCCTGAAACCAATTAAATAGAAGAAAAAGGATCGCCATCCGTTGGGGGGAGGGTGTGTCAAAACACGTTTGAGCGCACACACGGACGTGGTCTCCGAACGCATGATAACCTGGCCACTCGTGTGTGTGTGTGTGTGTGTGTGTGTGTGTGTGTGTGAGTGTGTGTGTGTGTATATGTTAGAGGCCCGGTGCATGAATTCGTGCATGGGTGGGGTGCGGCCAGCCTGGCCAGGGGGAGGGGACGTGGGCGGTCGGCCGGCCTGCCTGCTGGTCGAACTCCTGGTCGAGGGGACCATGTTTCTATGAGCCTTTTATTCTGTAGGACAGACACGGAGTGGCCGGATGATTATGCGTTCAGGGATCATCATCATCTGGCCGCTCCATATATATATATATATATATATATATATATATATATATATATATATATATATAATTGATTTTTCCACAGAGAGGAAGAGAGAGGGATAGAGAGCTAGAAATGTCAACGAGAGAGAAACATCGACCAGCTGCCTCCTGCACGCCCCCCACTGGGGATGTGCCCACAACCAAGGTACATGCCCTTGGTGGAATCGAACCCGGGACCCTTCAGTCCACAGACCGACGCTCTATCCACTGAGCCACACCGACCTCGGCTGGCGTTTCTTTAAGGGGTGTGTTGTGAAATTCTCTAACTAGAACCCCTGGGGGCTGTCCTCTCACGGAACACCGCGTTCAGCCCGCCCTGCCGACGCCGGGCCCTCCGGGAGCCCGCACAAAGGCGCCGCTGTGGCCGCCTCGGCTCCGGTGACCCGGCCCCTTCCTCCGGGAGCCGGGGCCGCGGACACTGGTGCCTTTCACAGTGACGAAGTCAAAGCCACCAAACCGGTCTCCCCGAACGGCACAGCCACGGGCGTGTGTGTCACTCTGGCCCCGAAGGACCTTCTCAGAGAGAAAACCCCGTGTCTGGGTCCGGGCCGCCGGCCGGTGACCTGTCCGTCCGGGGAGAGCGGACGCTCCCCGTGACCCATCTCACCTCCTGCCCCCGGCTCGCTCTCCCCGTTCTGTTATTGGGAGACCGGAGGCCCCTGCACACGCACACACGAATACCCACACACACACACACACACAAACTCACACATGCACTCACACACGCACACACACAATCACACACAGAGACACACACGCACACATAAACTCTCACACGCATGTGCACACAAACGCACACATATGCACGCGCACACACAAACTCCCTCTCACACACATGCGCGCGCACGCACACACGCACACATAAACTCCCTCTCACACACGCACGCACACACACAGGTGCACACACGCACTCATACACACCCACACTCACACACATAAACACACACTCATACACACACACTCTCTCACACACACGAAAACACTCACACACATACACACTCATACACACTCTCACACACACACTCACACACACACTCACATACACTCACAACATGCTCACACACAGGATCACACACACACTCACATGCACACACACGCACACACGCCCTGCCTCTCTCCCGGACGCAGCAGCTGGCCAGAAAGGTTTCAAACATCACATCCCATCCTCCTGTCACAGGGGGGGGGGGGGACCCCTTTGAGCTCCGTGCGTATTTCCATAATCCACGCCGCCGCCTCCTCCGGCCTCCCCAGAGCGGCCGGGGGGTCCCCGCCCCGGGATCGGGGGGCCAGTGAGCCCTGTAACAATCGCACGACAACAAAAGGCCCCGGGTGGGGGGGGGGGGCTCGCCGGGACCATATGGTGGCCAAGGTCGATGCGTTCACCGCGGGGGAGGGAGCAGCGGCCACCGGTCCCCACTGAGCCCCACTGAGCCCCGGCCGCGTGGCAGGTGCGGCTCCCGAGCCTCGGCCAGCCTCGGGCCGGCCGTGTCCCCCTCGAGGAGCTCCCCCGTGGACAATGCTCGTGGGGAGGGCGGAGGGGAGGGCAGGAAGGCGGGACTGTGGGGGCGCTGGCTCGTCCTGGCGCCCCAAAACCCTCTCCCCGCCGACACCTCCTCCTAAAAGATGATAATATGCCGAGACCGGTGTGGCTCAGTGGACAGAGCGTCGGCCTGCGGACGGAAGGGTCCCGGGTTCGATTCCGGTCAAGGGCATGGACCTTGGTGGCGGGCACATCCCCGGTGGGGGGCGTGCAGGAGGCGGCTGATGGATGTTTCTAACTCCTCTATCTCTCTCTTCCTCTCTGTGAAGAATCAATAAAATATATATTTTAAATCAATAATATATGTATTTTTTTTTTAAGGATGGGATTCTAACCTGGTCTCCGAAGTCCGCTGGGAATTTCCACAAAACCACAGGATCTGCAAAGAACGGACACAAGGCGTTAAAGAGAGGCAGACACGCACACACACACACACACACACACACACATGCACACGCACTGTCACGGCCACGGTCATTAAGACCCTCCGAGCCCGCTCCGCACGCCGGGCCCCGAATGGCAGCGTGGCCCCCCCCCGTCCCCCCCCGACCGCCCAGCTGCCGGGCGCAGGGCAGCGCTGGCAGGTCCCAGCGGGGTGTGAGGTTTAGGGGTTCAGACAGAAATGAGGCTCCAGTGGCTCAGTGGACAGAGCGTTGGCCTGCGGACTGGAAGGTCCCGGGTTCGATTCCAGTCAAGGGCATGGAGCTTGGCGGCGGGCACATCCCCGGTAGGGGGCGGGGAGTGTGCAGGAGGCAGCTGGTCGGTGAGAATGACTCTCTCTCTCGTCGACATTTCCAGCTCTCTCTCCCTCTCCCTTCCTCTCTGTTAAAAAAAAAAGTCAGTAAAGCCGAAACCGGTGTGGCTCAGCGGACAGCGCGTCGGCCTGCGGGCCGAAGGGTCCCGGGTTCGATTCCGGTCAAGGGCATGGAGCTTGGCGGCGGGCACGTCCCCCGTGGGGGCAGCTGGCCGGTGAGAATGACTCTCTCTCGTCAACGTTTCCAGCTCGCTATCCCTCTCCCTTCATCTCCATGTAAAAAATAAAAAAATCAATAAATAATTTTTTACAAAATGAACGCTAAGGCGGGTCAGACCAGCAGGGGCGTGTGTGTGTCGCCCGGCGTCTCCCAAGCGCTGGAAGGGAAACCCTACAGGGAAGGCCTCTGTCCCCCCTGATCCACGCGTCACCCCGAGCCGACAGCTGTGAGCCCAGACTCACCCCGACGGGGCTGATGGGTGAGAATTGGATTGAAAACACCTCCACGGGGGGGGGGGGGGGGGGGAGCAATCTCTCTCCTTCGTGCTCGCGGGGGGCATCTCGGTAATCGAACCGTCGGCAGCGAGGGGCCGGGGGTCCCCAGAGCCATTCACGAGAGAGGGAGAGAGAGCTCGTGTTTTGTGTTGTTGCTTTTTTTTCTTTTTTAATCTTCAATGAACCGCCAAAACCAGGAGGAGCCACAGACGGTCGGTCGCGATGAATCTCGGGCAAGACACCCACCTCACGGGATCAAGGGGCTGGCGTTTTTTTTCCCCCAAATGCCCGTCATGAAAAGCCAGCACAGCCCTGGCCGGTGTGGCTCAGTGGATAGGGCGTCGGCCGGCGGCGGCGGCGGACGGAAGGGTCCCGGGTTCGATTCCCGGTCAAGGGCATGAACCGTGGTGGCGGGCACATCCCCAGTGGGGGGCGTGCAGGAGGCAGCTGGCTGATGTTTCTCTCTCATCGATGTTTCTAACTCTCTGTCCCTCTCCCTTCCTCTCTGTAAAAAAAAAACCAATAAAATATGTTTAATTTTTTTTAAAAAAAGGACACTACATAATCCTATGAGAATACCATGAGTGTCTCACACTCATGAGCGTAAACCAATTTGCCCAGCCCTGTACTTAACTATGAAACGCTTGGAAGCTAGTATTCTTGGGGGGTGTTTTGGGGGGAGGGTTTTTTTTGTTGTTGTTTTATCATGTCTTTTTAAAAAAATATATATATTTTTTATTGATTTCAGAGAGGAAGGAAAGGGAGAGAGAGACAAGAACATCCATGATAAAAAAAGAATCACTGATTAGCTGCCTCCTGCACACCTCCCCCCGGCAACCCCCCCCAGAACCCCCAAAGATGGAGCCTGCACCCCGGGCCTGTGCCCTTGCCCGGAATCGAACCCGGGACCCTTCCATCCGCAGGCCGATGCCCTATCCACTGAGCCACACCGGTTTTGGCAAGAGAGAGAGCCGCCTTTTTTTAAACATACACTCCTTCTCACGCCGCGTCCTCCACACAGACTCGCCCGGGCCGTGGCCTTTTGTGGAAGAGCCGCCTGTGGCTCTCGAGCCACGGCGTGCCGACCACGGCGGGGCCCGGGCACCAGGCGTTCTAACCCGCACACCCTCTCCGAGGACCCTGGAGGCACCACGTCCACACACGCGTGCACACGCTCCCCTCCACCACGTCACACGCTCGGGCCACGGGTGACATGCGTCCCACGTGGCCGTCCCCCCGTGGCGTGTCTGCCCGCCGGGCCGAGACGGAACGGTTTCAGAAATGACTGATTTCCGGACGCTTCTCCGGCGGCAGACACAGACACACACACACACACACACACGCTCAGACGCGCCGGCCCGACGGCACCACGTCCAGATGTGGCCGACGGGGGAGGAGGAAGTGAAAGAGGAAGGGGGTTCCCTGTCTGATCTTCACCGTCCCCCCCGCTCGGCCCTCCGCCTGCGGCTCGCCACCAACGGCCTGCAAACAATATTCTAATTTTATTTATTTTTTTTTAAATAAAGCGCCCCTTGCCGGAACCGGTGTGGCTCAGTGGAGGGAGCGTCGGCCTGCGGACTGAAGGGTCCCGGGTTCGATTCCGGTCAAGGGCGTGGACCTTGGTGGCGGGCACATCCCCGGTGGGGGGCGTGCAGGAGGCAGCTGGTCGATGATTCTCTCTCATCGATGTTTCTGGCTCTCTATCCCTCTCCCTTCCTCTCTGTAAAAAAATCCATAAAATATTTTTTTTAAATAATAATAATAATAAATAAAGCATGCCTTGCTGGTGATGATAAAAATCTACAGCCTTCCCGTGGGCTTGGCATGAACGCTTTTGAACGTATTTTTTAAATATATATATTTCATTGATTTTTTAAATAATTGTTATTAATATCACTATATATATATATATATGTGTGTGTGTATATATATATATATATATATATATATATATATATATATATATTGTTCCGGCCCTCCAGTCCAGTTTAAGAACCCATTGTGGCCCTCGAGGCCACAACACCAAGGCCTGGGCGAGTATGTGTGGAAGAGCAATAAAATATATTAAATATATGTATTTTTTTAAATATATTTTATTGATTTTTTTACATAGAGGAAGGGAGAGGGAGAGAGAGCTAGAAACATCGATGAGAGAGAATCATCGATCAGCTGCCTCCTGCACGCCCCCCACTTGGGATGTGCCCGCCACCAAGGTCCGTGCCCTTGACCGGAATTGAACCCGGGACCCTTCCGTCTGCAGGCCGACGCTCTATCCACTGAGCCACACCGGTTTCGGCACTAAAATATATTATTTTAAAATTTTAAAAAGGAACCTTCTGGTTAAACAGGGGACGAGGGAGGCCCGCCGAGTATCTCCCCACGATGGCATGGACCTTCGCCAGCACCCACTTCCCCCCCCCGGGCACCCCGAGAGCTCTCTGATCGGCGCCCCGGCAGCGACTCCGGGCCAGGAGCTCGGCACGTCGGCGGGACCGGCTCCCTGCTCCCGGCTCCCGGCTCCCCCCTCCACCCCGACACCACGACACCACGATGGCTCTTTCGGGGCCCAGGTCGGCCCCGGGGCAGCGTGGGTTCCTGGGACCCGGGTGCCGGGAGTTCTGGGAAAGAAGCTTCCGGGCCGGGCCTCCCGAGACTCCCCCTTCCCCCCCCCCCCCCCCCAGTAACCTTCCTCTTCCGTGGAGTAGCCGGCGGGCTTCCTTAGAGTCCACGCCGGGGTTGGTTCTGGGCCAGCCATGGGCAAACTTGTATGTTTTTTTTTAAATATATTGTATTGATTTCTTACAGAGAGGAAGAGAGAGGGAGAGAGAGCTACAAACATGGATGAGAGAGAAGCATCGACCAGCTGCCTCCTGCACACCCCCCACCGGGGACGTGCCCTTGACCGGAATCAAACCCGGGACCTTTCAGTCCGCAGACCGACGCTCTACCACTGAGCCATACCCGTTTCGGCGATTTTGTTGATTTTTTATAGAGAGAAAGGGAGAGGGAGAGAGAGTTAGAAACATCGACCAGCTGCCTCCTGCACACCCCCCACTTGGGGATGTGCCCGCCACCAAGGTCCATGCCCTTGACCGGAATCGAACCCGGGACCTTCCAGTCCGCAAGCCAGCGCTCTATCCACTGAGCCACACCGGTTTCGGCTAAAACGATATTTTTTTAAAAACACACACACACACACACACACACACACACAAATGGCCGCGTTCCCAGCCCGCGGCGGTGCCCACAGGAACGGCCGAAAGGACAAGAAGAGGAGGTGGCCCATGTGAGAGTCGGAAACCGGACGGACCAGTTCCCGGAGGCCGGTGGGGGCCGGGCACGGAGTGGGCCGCTCACGTGTCTCCGCGGAAAGGTCGCAGCGCGCCGGCCACAGGCCCGGAGCGGGCGGGCGGCCCTCGGGCGGCCGGCATCTCCCGTCTGTCCGTCCGTCCGTCGCGGGGACTCGGCACGCCCGCCGCCGCCGTGGTCCTAGGGGCGATCCCCCCACCAGCCATGGACCGTACGGGGGCTGACTTCTTCCCCCTCGTCGTGGGTGCTTGACACTACGTTTAAAGAAACTATGCAGCTCTGGCCCGTGTGGCTCAGTGGACAGAGCGTCCGTCGGCCGGTGGACGGAAGGGTCCCAGGTTCAATTCCGGTCAGGGGCATGGGCCTTGGTGGCGGGCACATCCCCAGTGGGGGGTGTGCAGGAGGCAGCTGGTCGATGATTCTCTCTCATCGACGTTTCTAGCTCTCTATCTCTCTCCCTTCCTCTCTGTAAAATATCAATAAAATATTTTTATAGAGCCCTGGCCGGTGTGGCTCAGTGGACAGAGCGTTGGCTTGCAGACGGAAGGGCCCCGGGTTCGATTCCAGCCAAGGGCACAGGCCCGGGTTGCAGGCTCGATCCCCAGTGGGGGGGTGGGGAGGGGGCGTGCAGGAGGCGGCCGATGCATGATTCTCTCTCACCATGGATGGGTTTGTTTTTTTCTCTCTCTCTCTCCCTCTTCCTTCCTCTCTGAAATCAATAAAATATATTTTTTTTTTTTAAAAAAAGAAACTGGTTGGAATTGGAGAGCATCATGCTGAGTGAAATAAGCCAGTCCGTGAAAGAGAAACACCACATGTCCTCACTCATTTATGGATAATAAAGAACATTATAAACTGATGAACAGAAAGAAAGATACAGTGACAGTAAAGCCACAAGCAGACTGTCAGATGACAGCGGGGAGGGGAGGGAGATCTGGGGGAGATAAGAGATCGACCGAAGGACTGGCATGTATGCATATAAGCACAACCAATGGACACAAAACTCTGGGGAGGGAGGGCAATGGTAAGCTATGCACATATAATACCTTAATAAATTTTTTTAAAAAATGAAAAGAAAAAAAAGAAACTATACCTAGCTATGAATGCCTGATGGATGTCTGCAGGCTCACGGAAATTAACACGTTGTGTGCACGCTTATAAACCTAGCCAGTGGCCACGGACAGTAGCGGGGTGGGGGTGTGCGTGGGGAGGGGTTTGGGGTGGGAATGGGGGGGGAAGACACATATGGGATACCTTCATCCATAAAGAAATTTTTTTAATACGTCTTATTGATATTTTTCTACAGAGAGGAAGGGAGAGGGAGAAAGAGCGAGAAACGCCGACGAGAGAGAAACATCGACCAGCCGCCTCCCGCACGCCCCCCACCGGGGATGTGCCCGCAACCAAGGTCCATGCCCTTGACCGGGATCGAACCCGGGACCTTTCAGTCTGCAGGCCGACGCTCTATCCACTGAGCCACACTGGTTTTGGCAATAAAGAAATTTTTAAAAAAGAAATTAAAATGGACAACCACGGCAGAAAGAGCCGCGGGCAGCAGCCAGCACCAGCCGAGCCCCGACCCCATGCGACTCCACCCCCCTGCCCCCCGCCCGCCCCACCCCTGTCGCCCCAGCTGGGACCGGCACCTCTATTTTAAGGTGTGCGGCTCCACATGGCTTACGAGCATAGAACTGCCTTTTTTTATTTTTTATTTTTAAATAAAGGCGCATAAAAAAAGGCACATAATTGCTGGCCAGTGTCTGAAGCTGAGCGTGCCAGCCACCTCTGCACCAGGAATAGAAGGCTCAACCCCCCACCCCCATCCACACCTGAGCATCGTGCGCGAGCAGTGGTCGGCACACCGCGGCTCTCGAGCCACACGCAGCTCTCTGGCCCCGGGAGGGCGGCTCTTCCACAGAAGACCACGGCCCGGCCGTGTCTGTGTGGCGGACACGGCGTTCGGAGACGTTCACGTTTAAACAATGTGGCTCTCCGAAGACATGTCAATCTCTCTGCTGTTGGTATTTGGCCCTGTGGACGCATGAGTTTGCCGACCACGGCC
The DNA here is from genome assembly GCA_963924515.1 of Vespertilio murinus. Lineage (NCBI taxonomy): Eukaryota > Metazoa > Chordata > Mammalia > Chiroptera > Vespertilionidae > Vespertilio > Vespertilio murinus. The sequence continues at coordinate 1,319,778 of OZ004721.1, read as the reverse complement.
CCAGGGAAATCGCACCGGCCGAGCCCGTGGAAACATCGCACGGGACACGTTGAAAAGGAACGAATCGGGAATATAACCCTCATTCTATACCAGCCGTGGGCAAACTATGGATCGATGCGTCTAACTCTCTCTCTCTCCCTCCCCCTTCCTCTCTGTAAAAAAAAAAAAAAAATCAGTAAAATATATATATATTTTTTAAAATATATTTTATTGACTTTTTACAGAGAGGAAGGGAGAGGGATAGAGAGCTAGAAACATCGATGAGAGAGAATCATCGACCAGCCGCCTCCTGCTCGCTCCCCCTCCCCATTGGGGACGTGCCCGCCACCAAGACACATGCCCTCGACCGGAATCAAACCCGGGACCCTCCAGTCCGCAGTCCGGCGCTCTATCCACTGAGCAACACCGGCTACGGCGAGTAAAACATATTCTTAAACGATATTCACGATTGCCACCAGCCCAGGGCCGAGACCCAGCGTGGATTCCATTCCCAGCCACTCGAGTGCCACGGGGGTGCCGACACGTCCCGCAGTCAGACCCTCCTATGTCCGGCCCCCCGAATCCCCCCCAAACCCCGGGCCCGCGCTGGGACAGACGCGGAATGGCCACAGGCACATACCTTCGCCTTCAGAGGAGGGACATTTCACGTTCACTACCAGGTCAAAGGTTCTTTCTGGGTTTTCCCTAAAAGAAATTTAAAAAAAGAGAGAGAGAGAGAGAGAGTCGTTATATTCCCATCCCGGGCCATGCGTCCGCGTCTCCGCAAGGCCCAGGCTCCCGAGACTGGAACGAGGGGTCTCGTCCCCGTCGGGAGTCCGCAGGCCGACGCGCTACCCAATGAGCCACACCAGCTAGCCCCACGGATGTCGTCTGTGCGGCTTCAGTCTCCATTTGAGGGACCCCAGGGGAGCGGAAACGCCGATTTGCCGGTGCTGGTGGTGGTGGTGTGGTCCCGGAAAGAGGGGACTTCAGAAAGAGGGGAGGCCCCGGCACCCCGAGATTCGGGGGCAGAACGCCCCACCCTCTGAGCCTGCGTTTCCCCCTCCGAAGGCCCTCGCTCGCATCACAGGGTTACGGTGGGGATTGACTACGTGACATCGTGAGGATGGAATAAAATGGGCAGCACGCTGGAAGGACCTCACCGAAGGATTCAGTGAGGCATCGCTGAACCTAGTCCTCTGGCCTCACCAGGGAGGCTCGGGGGCAGAGCATTGACCTGGGAACCGGGAGGTCGGGGTTCGATTCCCGGTCGGGGCACAGGCCCGGGTTGGGGGCTCCATCCCCAGTGGGGGGCGTGCAGGAGGCAGCCGGTCCATGATGCTCTCTCATCACGGACGTTTCTGTCTCTCTCCCTCTCCCTTCCTCTCTGAAATCAATTTAAAAAAACCACATTTTTAATATATATCTTTAAGATATATCCTTTTTTTTCTTCCCCCATGGGTATAGTTTATTGATTTTTTTTTAACAGAGAGGAAGGGAGAAGAATAGAGAGTTAGAAACATCCATCAGCCGAAACCGGTGTGGCTCAGTGGTAGAGCGTCGGCCTGTGGACTGAAAGGTCCCGGGTTCGATTCCAGTCAAGGGCATGTACCTTGGTGGCGGGCACATCCCCGGTGGGGGGTGTGCAAGAGGCAGCTGGTCGATGTCTCTCTCTCATCGACGTTTCTAACTATCTATCCCTCTCAATTCTTCTCTGTGTAAAATCAATAAAATATATTTTTTTTAAAAAAAGAAAAGAAAAGAAACACCCATCAGCCGCCTCCTGCACACCGCCCACCGGGGATGTGGCCGCCGCCAAGGTCCATGCCCTTGACCGGAATCGAACCCGGGACCCTTGAGTCCGCAGGCCGATGCTCTGTCCGCTGAGCCACGCCGCTTAGGGCTAAAAAAATATTCTTCATTATAAATTTTTTTGAAGGTATCTATTTTTAAAATGCCTCATCTTTGCTGTACGGAATCTAAACCCAAACCACGGGGTTCTCGGACCCATCTCCCCCGTCCCTCCCCCTTCTCCACCCGACGGCCCCCCCAGACCCCCCTGGGCCACCCATCACCCTCCCCCCGCGACACGCTGGGCACACACCTCTCTGGGCACGGAACGACGCGGCGTGGGGCCACCCACAAGAGGGGGAGACACACCCCTGCCTGGGTGCCCCAATTTCCCACCAGGAGCCGGGCGGGCGGGCGGCCCTGCCTCCCTCAGACACCCACGTCGGTGCCAGCTTCTCGGGGGAACCCCCCCCTCCCCCCAAACACATGGGCTTCCCCCAAACACCGAACTGAAATCTAAGGAGACACTTCTCCTTTCTTTTTCTTCTCATTTTTTTTCTTCTTCCCCCAACACCGAGCCCGGGTTTTTATCGCCCCGGGGCCGGCAGATAAGAGATTTCGCGCCCGATACCACCACCGTGGTGGCCACGTGACCCCGAGGGTTCCTCTATGCCAGGTCCCCACCCACCCCCACCCACACCCCCACCCTCACCCCACCCCTTCGCGTGCCAGCAGACACCGCTCGGCTGGCTCCCGAGTACACATCCTCTCCTTTCTCTCTCTCTCTCTCTCTTTCTTTCTTTCTTTTTAAATATTATCAAGACGAGGATCTAGAAACAGGAAGTGACCGGCCCAATCGATTCCTCGGCCCGTGGACACCCAGAGTCTGTCCTGGGCCCTCCCCACCCCCCCACCCCACCCCATCCCGGCCAGACGCTGACCCCCGTGACCTCCTCGGGCACCGTCTATGCTGATGACACCAAGGGGACTTTTCCCACCATCACCCCCTTCCTCCCCGCCCCCCGTGCCTCCCGGGGTGTCCGGCAGAAAACTCCTTCCCGGGTCAGAGTGCCCCCCCTGGCAGCCCTGTCCCCCCCTGGCTCTCGGGGGAACAGGCAGACGTGACGTCCACCAGCCCAGGCCCAGGCCCAGGCCGGTGGCACCTGTGCCAGAACCCCTTAACCCTTCCCCTCCCGGCAGCAGGATTCTTCCTGGTTTCTAAAAGTCTGGGATGGGAGGAGGGTGGGGGGTGGGGGGCCTGACCGGAGTGGCTCCGTGGATAGAGCGTCGGCCTGCGGACTGGAGGGTCCCGGGTTCGATTCCGGTCAGGGGCATGGACCTTGGTGGTGGGCACGTCCCCGGTGGGGGGCGTGCAGGAGGCAGCTGGTCGATGTTTCTCCCTCTCATTGGGTGTTTCTAGCTCTCTGTCTCTCTCCCTTCCTCTCTGTGAATAATCAATAAAATGTATTTTTTAAGTGGGGGCAGAGGGGGGGGGGAGATTAGAGAAACAAGGAATTCTTTGCCAAGGAAGTTTAGGGGGGAGAGAGAGAGAGACAGAGAGAGAGAGAGAGAGAGAGACAGAGAGAGACAGAGAGAGACAGAGAGAGACAGACAGAGACAGAGAGACAGAGAGAGAGACAGACAGAGACAGAGAGAAGGGGAGGGAGGAGGAGGAGGGGGAGGAGGAAGCAAAGTCCCGCATCCACTGGAATCGCCTCCGGACACCCCGCCCCCCCTCCAGGTCCCGGATCGAACCCGGGGCCGCGGGGGGGGGGGACCCCGCGCGTGGAAACCCCGGGGATCGGGGTGCCGCCGGCCAGCGCCCCGATCACCCCGATCGCCCTGATCCCCCGATCCCCCGATCGCCCCGGTCCCCCAGCTCCGATCGCGGGCGCCGGGGCCTGCGGGGCGGGTGTCCGGGGAGGGAGGGTGGCCTGGGTGTCCGGTGTCCGGTGTCCGGGGTGAGGACGGAGGGGAGGGAGGGAAGGAGGGAAGGAGGGAAGGCAGAGGGAGGTGAAGGGAAGGGAAGGGTCCCCCGCGCTCACCGCGTCCGGCCGTCCATGCTCTCATGTCGGGCGGCGGCGCGGGGGGCGGGGGCCCGGCCTCTGTGACCGCAGCGCCGCCGCCGCCGCCTGGGCCGCCTCCTCCCTCTCCTCCTCCGGGGCCTCCTCCCTCTGCGGCCCCAGGCCCAGCCTCCTCCCTCCGACCGGACCGCCTCCTCCCTCCCCGGTCTCCTCCGCCTCCTCCCTCCGCCGGCGGCCTCCTCCCTCCGCCCCGGCCGGGCCTCCTCCCTCTGCTGCCTCCTCCTCCTCCCTCCGACCGGACCGCCTCCTCCTCCGCCTCCGCCTCCTCCCTCCGCCCCGGGCCCGGCCTCCTCCCTCCGCCCCGGGCCCGGCCTCCTCCCTCCGCCCCGGGCCCGGCCTCCTCCCTCTGCGGCCCCGGGCCCGGCCTCCTCCCTCCGGACCAGGAAGTGGGCGGGGAGGGCGGGGGGCGGGCGCACCGGCACCGACCGCCCCCAAACCTTCCCCCAGGGCCGCCCCAAACCCGCCCCCGGGCGGCTCCCCGGGCCGAGGTGCCCCGCGCTGACCCCGCTGTCCCCCGGGGAGGGCGGGTCCCCCGTGGCACCGGGTTTGCGCTCCGGCTCTGCCTTTGGGCCAAGGGGGGCCTTTGGGGTGGAGCCTGGGAAGCTGGACAGCCCGCCCCCCCCCTCACCCCCCGGCCTCCTGCCCCTGCTCCGGCCTGGGGACCCCCTGTGCAACCCCCAGGGCCCCCCACACACCCCGACCGACCCCCGGATCCTCATCAGGAGCGCACCTGCCGGAGAGGCCACCCCGGGGCCCGCGGGTCGGGGCGTGCACGCGATGGGGTGCACACAGGATGGGGTGCACACACGATGGGGTGCACACATGATGGGGTGCACACACGGTGGGGTGCACACATGATGGGGTGCACACATGATGGGGTGCACGCGATGGGGTGGGTGCACACACGATGGGGTGCACACACGATGGGGTGCACACATGATGGGGTGCACGCGATGGGGTGGGTGCACACACGGTGGGGTGCACACACGATGGGGTGCACACATGATGGGGTGCACACACGGTGGGGTGCACACATGATGGGGTGCACACATGATGGGGTGCACGCGATGGGGTGGGTGCACACACGATGGGGTGGGTGCACACAGGATGGGGTGGGTGCACGCGACCCAGTGCACGTGCTCTGTTCTTGTTTTGGTTTTGGTTTTGGTTTTTTGGGTGAATGTGCTCAGGCCACCTCTGCCTGCTCTGGCTGTGTTAGTGGATGTCAGAGAGGAAGGGAGAGAGGGAGGGGGAGAGAGAGAGAGAGAGAGAGACATTCATGAGGAGAGAGGATCATGGATCGGCGGCCTCCCAGATGCCCCACACTCAGGATCAAGACCCAACCCCAGGCCTGTGCCCTTGGCCAGAATCGAACCCAGAACCTTTCCGCCCACAGGCCGACGCTCTAGCCCAGGGCTGGGCAAACTACGGCCCGAGGGCCGGATCCGGTGAATAAAACTATTGGAAAAAATAAAAATTAAAAAAAAGGCCGTACCCTTTTATGTAATGATGTTTACTTTGAATTCATATCGGTTCACACAAACACTCCGTCCATGCTTTGGTGCCGGCCCTCCGGCCCAGTTGAAGAACCCACGGTGGCCCTCCGGTCAAAAAGTTTGCCCACCCCTGTTCTAGCCACTGAGCCACACCAGTTAGGGCCCAAGGTTATTTTTTTAAATATATATATATATATATATATATATATATATATATATAATATATATATATTCATTGATTTCAGAAAGGAAAGGAGAGGGAGAGAGGATCACGGACCGGCTGCCTCCCGCACGCCCCACACTCAGGATCAAGCCCGCAGCCCGGGCCTGTGCCCTGACCGGGAACCGAACCCGGGACCCTCCAGTCCGCAGGCCAGCGCTCTGTCCACTGAGCTTTGGACACACGCACAGCGGCGGGGGCACGGGAGGCCCGGGAGCCACTGGACACAGCGACGGGTCACAGCAGGGCCGGAGGGGCGGGTGATGGCACGCAGGGACTGGTCATAACTATGCCCCATGGTGGACGCTTCGCCCACACTTCCTCGTCGGGGAGGTGGAAGGCTAGGCCAGGAGCGAGGCCACTCACCAGCCTGCCTCTCTCTCTCTGTGTCTCTCTCTTTTTCTCTCTCTCTCTCTCTCTCATTCTCTCTCTCTCTTTCTCTCTCTCTCTCCCTCTCTGTCTCTCTCTCTCTCTCTGTGTCTCTCTCTCTCTTTCTCTTCTCTCTCTCTCTGTCTCTCTCTCTTTCTCTCTCTCTCTCCCCCCCCTCTCTGTCTCTCTTTCTCTCTCTCCCCTCTCTCTCTGTCTTCCTCTCTCTCTCTCTCCTCTCTCTCTCTCTCTCCTCTCCCTCTCTCCCTCTCTTTTTCTCTCTCTCTTTCTCTCTCTCTGTCTCTCTGTCTCTCTCTTTCTCTCTCTCTCCTTCTCTTTCTCTCTGTCTCTCTCTCTCTCTGTCTCTCTCTCTCTCTCTTTCTCTCTCTGTCTCTCTCCTCCTTCGCCCCCAGGCTCCGGGGAGAAGGCAGGAGGAGAAACGTCTCATAGAGAGCCTTACCCGGGACTGCCCGGGGCCGGACACCCGCGGGGACACCTTCTGGAGGCCTCTGCCGCCGGGGTCACCGCCCAGGACGTGGGGACGCCGTGAGTCACCGGGCCGGGCAGCTGTCTCCGAGGCCGCGGCTTCTCAGCCCGCAGGAGGCGGGAGGGGGCTGAGTCACGGCAGGTCGGAGCCCAGGGACAAGCCTCGGGGACTCCGAGCAGAACGTAGGCTCGGGGGCCCCAGCAGGAAACGGGGTGATGCCCGCACGGAACCTTCTAGCCCAGGGGTGGGCAAACGTTTTGACTCGAGGGCCACCGTGGGCTCTTACCCTGGACCGGAGGGCCGGCACAAAAGCAGCCTGACCGTGCTGGCCTCTCCTCTTGGGCTGCTGGGGAAGGAGCGGAGGGGAGAGCCAGAGAACCCTCCTCCAATCTCTCGGCTCCGAGGGCCGGATGGAACAGCCGGACGGGCCGGATGCGGCCCTCTGAGGGCCGCAGTTTGGCCCACAGCTGCTCTTGCCCATGGTGGGGGCGATGTGTGGGGCAAGACAACCAGGTGCGCCCCGACCGGTGTGGCTCCGTGGATGGAGCGTCGGCCTGCGAACTCAAGGGTCCCGGGTTCAATTCCTGGTCAAGGGCATGGACCTCGGTGGCGGGGCACGTCCCTGGCAGGGGGGTGTGCAGGAGGCAGCGGATGGATGTCCCTCTCTCATCGGTGTTTCTGGCTCTCTGTCCCTCTCCGTCCTCTCTGTTAAAAGGTCAATAAATTATTATTATTATTATTTTTTTAAATAGACAGCCAGATGCAATGCCAGAGACTTCATCGTCCGCCATGCGGATAGGACATCACGAGGAGCCAGGGAGGGAGGGGAAAAGGACCAGGCGACGTCAGCCCAGCGGTCGGCAAACTCATGCGTCCGCGGAGCCAAATGCCAGCAGGACAACCATGCACATTCCTTTGGAGAGCCACATTTTGTTTTTTTTAAACGTAAACCACACAGGCTGGCACGATGTTAGGAACTGGATTGGGGCCCTCCTAAGCTGACCTTTGCTCGACACTCAAGGGGCCAGAGAGCCGCCTGTGGCTCGAGAGCCGCAGTTTGCAGACCCCTGCGTTAGCCCGAGATGTGATCGTAACGCAGCCGTGGGCAAACTACGGCCCTCGGAGGGCCGGATCCGGCCCATCCGGCTGTTCTCTCCGGCCCGCGGAGCCGGAAGAGCGGAGGAGGGTTCTCTGGCTCTCCCCTCCGCTCCTTCCCCAGCAGCCCAAGAGGAGAGTGCCAGCACGGTCAGGCTGCTTTTGTGCCGGCCCTCCGGTCCCGTGTAAGAGCCCACGGTGGCCCTCGCATCAAAAAAGTTTGCTCACCCCCACCGTAGCCTGTCGCACCGAGACGGGTCGGCCGCAGAGTCTGCCTGACCTTCTCGGAAACCGTTCCGTGCATTTCGGTTTCACCGTGAAGGCGAACGGCAATGCACACGTCCCCCCACCCCCACCCCCCGGCCCCCCCCAAAATAAAACCCATTTCTACCCTCCTAAGAGTTACCGTTCGGCAGACTCATTCTGCAAACTAGGCAAACCACTTCTGCTCCGGGGCTTACTGACCCGCTAGGACTTCTCCTTTCGTTATAAGGAGTCCCCCACGGCCCCCCCCCCCAAAGATGAACCCCCCCCCAACCTGGGTGCCTTCTCATCGGTGTGGCGTGCACATGTGCAGATGGGATGCCAGCGACAGGTTTACCTCTGCGGAGTCAGGGTTCGATTTTTTTAAGTTTACGTCAGGACTAGTAGCCCTGCACACCAATCGGTGAGACAGTGGCTCGCCAGTAGCTCATGGCCACTTTCCTGTAGCTCCCTCCGCCCCCCTGCACCCCCTCTCAGCTCGCTGCCCTACCCCCCTGCTGATCAGCTCCGCGGCATAACGACCACGTGCATACCACATCTTCATTATACAGGATAGGAAAGGGAAAATACTATATATATATATATATATATATATATATATATATATATATGCACACGCCAAGCAAGTCTTCGTATCTACACGGATAAAAAAGAGAAAGATGCAGCCGAAACCGGTGTGGCTCAGTGGATAGAGCGTCGGTCTGCGGAATGAAAGGTCCCGGGTTCGATTCCGGGCAAGGGCATGGACCTTGGTGGCGGGCACATCCCCGGTAGGGGGTGCGCAGGAGGCAGCTGGTCGATGTTTCTCTCTCATGGACGTTTCTAGCTCTCTATCCCTCTCCCTTCCTCACTGTGGAAAATCAATAAAAAATATATTTTTAAAAAAAAAAAAAAAGAGAGAGAAAGATGCAAATGGACCGCACCTGTCCTGTCCCCCCCACCGCCACCCCCTTCCCAGGTGATTTGCCCCCAAACGAAGGAGTCAGACCTCTGACCTCTGACCTCTGACCGGCACCCCCTGGCCCGCCTTTGTCCTCGCTCCCCCACCCGCCAGCCCTCCGACCCCTTCCAGCAATCCTGGAGGCAAGCGATGCGGTCAGGATCGGGGTGCCACGGGCGGACCGTCTCGGAGGAAGCTCACCTGGGCCCGGGACACGGGGCGGAGCGAGGTTGTGTGTGTGTGTGTGTGTGTGTGTGTGTCCGTGTCCGCTGTGTCTCTGCCCCGGACAGAACCTCCTCCCCCCGCCCACCGGACACTCCCGAAAACCAGAAACATCCCCGTGGCAGCCGGCTCCGCTCCCTCCCATCGGGAAGCCCGCAACCCAAGGATGTGTGCTGGACCGGCATCGAACCCGGGACCCTTCCGTCCGCAGGCCGACGCTCTACCGACGGAGCCACACCGGCGAGGGTAGAAGGAAGGAATCTTTTTTTTCTTTAATATATTTTATTGATTTTTTTTTTTTTTTTTACAGAGAGGAAGGGAGAGAGGGAGAGAGTTAGAAACATCGGCGAGAGAGAAGCATCCATCAGCTGCCTCCTGCACACACACACACCACTGGGGATGTGTCCGCCACCGAGGTCCATGCCCTTGACCGGCATCAAACTGGGGACCCTTGAGTCCGCAGGCCGACGCCCTATCCACTGCGCCACACCAGTCAGAGCTAGAAGGAAGGTGTTTTTTTTTTTTAATATATTTTATTGATATTTTACAGAGAGGAAGGGAGAGGGATAGAGAGCTAGAAACGTCGATGAGAGAGATACATCGACCAGCTGCCTCTCGCACGCCCCCCACTGGGGATGTGCCCGCCACCAAGGTCCATGCCCCTGACCAGAATCGAACCCGGAACCTTTCAGTCCGCAGACCGTCGCCCTATCCACTGCGCCACACCGGTCAGGGATAGAAGGAAGGTTTTTGAGTCGAGGGGCCTGCTGTGGAGTGAGGCCCGGCCGACCCCAGCGAGCCCGCTGGCAAACCCAGGCTGTGAGCGCGGGGAGAGAGGACGAGGCTTGGCGGGTGCGCCGCTGGGTCACCCCGTGCGCCGAGGCCTCACGCACGCAAACCGGAAAGACAGGCCTGGCCTCGTGGGCGTGGGGCCTCTTCACGGAGCTTTGCAGTCGCGTTTTATAAGCTGGGTTTCCGTCTGTCCGTTCGTCCGTCCGTGGCCCCGGGACGCGCAGATGAGTGGGTGAAGCCGGTTACCACCCCTGGCGAGGCAGGGAGCTGCTTCTCTCGGGACACCTCATTCCCAGAATGCACTTCCCCCCCCCGCCCCGGGGTGTGCCACGGGCACGAGGGAACCGGTCAGCCTGGGGATTTCTACGGAGACACCGAAAGCCATCTGTGAGGATAAAAGCATAATAGGCTGATTAGACCAGGCAGACGAATGACCTTCTGGACGTCCTTCTGGACAAAGACGCAGCGGCGGTTAGGGACAATCAGACAGGCAGGCGAGCAGTTAGGGACAATCAGGCAGGCAAGGGAGCAGTTAGGGGCGATCAGGCAGGCGGGGGAGCGGTTAGGGGCGATCAGGCAGGCAGGGGAGCAGTTAGGGGCGATCAGGCAGGCAGGCAGAGGCAGTTAGGGGCGATCAGGCAGGCAGGGGAGCAGTTAGGGGCAATCAGGCAGGCAGGCAGAGGCAGTTAGGGGCGATCAGGCAGGCAGGGGAGCAGTTAGGGGCGATCAGGCAGGCAGGGGAGCAGTTAGGGGCGATCAGGCAGGCAGGGGAGAAGTTAGGGGCAATCAGGCAGGCAGGCAGAGGCAGTTAGGGGCGATCAGGCAGGCAGGGGAGCAGTTAGGGGCGATCAGGCAGGCAGGGGAGCAGTTAGGGGCGATCAGGCAGGCAGGGGAGAAGTTAGGGGCAATCAGGCAGGCAGGCGAGCAGTTAGGGGCGATCAGGCAGGCAGGCAGGAGAGTGGTTAGAGGCGATCAGGCAGGCAGAGTAGCTAGGGGCGATCAGGCAGACATGCAGAGTGGTTAGGGGTCATCAGGCAGGCAGAGTGGTTAGGGGGCGATCAGGCAGGCAGACAGGCTGGTTAGGGGCGATCAGGCAGGCAGAGTGGTTAGGGGCGATCAGGCAGGCAGGCTGGCTGGTTAGGGGCGATCAGGCAGGCAGACAGGCTGGTTAGGGGCGATCAGGCAGGCAGGCTGGCTGGTTAGGGGCGATCAGGCAGACAGGCAGGCAGGCGAGTGGCTAGGAGCCAGAGGTCCCGGACTGAGAGAGGGTGCAGGCCGGGCTGAGGGACCCCCTTGATGGCTCTCCGCTACAGGCGCGCTGCAGAGAGAATCCTTCCCGGTGGAGAGAGAGGGTCGCCGAGGGCCGGGGCCCAGGCTGGGGACACGTGGCTCGTCACCCGGGAGGGCCGGAGGAGAGGAAGCTCGGAGGGGGGTGGTGGGGGGCGGCCGGGTGTCGGGCCGGGGTGCTCTAGGTGAGTCAAGCGTGTGGGAGGCAGGGCTGCCGAAAGAGGAAGGACCTGGCTCCCCCTCACCCGGGGACGGTCTGCAGGAGCCGCAGGTGACTCAGCACGCCACCACGGCGTTCCTCCTTTTTATGTCTCTCCCCCCACCTCCCCCCACCGGCCCACCGGGGTGCCGAGGGTGCCTCCTGCTCCGAGCCGTGGCCGGCACACCGCGGCTCTCGGGCCCCTGGAGGGCGGCTCTTCCACAGAACACCACGGCCTGGGCGCGTCTGTGTGGAAGACGTGGCGTGGGAAGAAGTAGTTGAAGTTTTAAGAACGTGGCTCTTGCCGAAACCGGCGTGGCTCAGTGGATAGAGCGTCGGCCTGCGGACTGAAGGGTCCCCGGTTCGATTCCGATCAAGGGCATGGACCTTGGTGGCGGGCACATCCCCAGTGGGGGGCGTGCAGGAGGCAGCTGGTCGATATTTCTCTCTCATTGACGTTTCTAACTCTCTATCCCTCTCCCTTCCTCTCTGTAAAAAAATCAATAAAATATATTTTATATATAATTGATTTTTTTCAGACCCTCTGCCTTCCTCTCTGTAAAATAATAAAATATATATATATAATTGATTTTTTTTTTCAGAAAGGAAGGGAGAGGGATAGAGAGTTAGAAACATCAATGAGAGAGAATCATCGACCAGCTGCCTCCTGCACACCCCCCACTGGGGATGTGCCCGCCACCAAGGTCCATGCCCTTGACCAGTATTGAACCCGGGACCCCTCAGTCCGCAGGCCGACGCTCTATCCGCTGAGCCACACCGGTGAGGGTTAGTTGGCCTGATTGTAAACGGAAGTGTGTTGTGTGGCGGCATCTTCATTGTCCTCGTCTGCCCTGAGCAGAGCAGGCTGCAGCCCAGCCAAGGAGGGGCCCCAGCCGGTGGGGAGGGAGAGAGGGTGGGAGGGAGGGAGGGAGGGAGGGAGGGAGGGAGGGAGAGAGGGTGGGAGGTGCTGACCCAGAAGGACACGGGGAGGCAGCTCTGGCCGGTGGGGGGACAGTTAGAAGGTGGACGTGGAGTCTTGGGGGCCGTGCAAGGGTGTCGTTCAGGCCAGGAGACACGCAGGTCACCCCAAAAGCTCCCCCAAGACCCTGGGGTCCTGAGCCCGGGCTGGGCCAGGAGACTCTGCAGACCGAGGTGGGAAACCACAGGAGGAAACCGCTCCTCAGCCGCCCACCCACCAGCCCTGCTGTCCTCGCTCCCTAGCAACGTGCCCTAGCAACGTGCCCTAGCAACAGGGGCTTTTACCTCTCGGCGGGCAGCTGGGAATCAGCCCTGGGCTGGCCAATGTGTCCCCAGCCTTCCCTCTGCTGAGTTAGGACTTCCTCCTCTCTCTCTGTCTCTCTGTCTCTCTGTCTCTCTCTCTCTCTGTCTTTCTCTGTGTGTCTCTCTCTGTGTGTGTGTCTCTCTCTCCCTCTCTGTCTCTCTCTCTCTGTCTGTCTGTCTCTCTCTCCCTCTTTGTGTCTCTGTCTGTCTGTCTGTCTGTCTCTCTCTCTCTCTCTGTCTCTCTCTCTCTCTCTGTCTCTCTCTCTCTGTCTGTCTCTCTCTCTCTCTCCCTCTTTGTCTCTCTCTCTCTCTCTCTCTCTCTCTCTCTCATCTCTCTCTCTGTCTCTCTCTCTCTCTCTCTCTCTCTCTCATCTCTCTCTCTGTCTCTCTCTCTCTCTCTCTCTGTCTCTCTCTGTCTCTCTCTCTCTCTCCCTCTTTGTCTCTCTCTCTCTCTCTCTCTCTCTCATCTCTCTCTCTGTCTCTCTCTCTCTCTCTCTCTGTCTCTCTCTGTGTCTCTCTCTCTCTCTCTCTCTCTCTCTCTCTCTCTCTCTCTCTCTCTCTCATTTATAATTCTTTACCACGTTGGCCCCGTGCGTTTCTCCCTCGGTGGCCCTAACGCCCACGGGGTGGAACCTGTGGGGGTCACGGTCGTGGGCTCTGGGAGAAGCCAGGGCAGGCAGCACCCGCGTCCCCCCACTGAGGCCTTTTGGAGTGACTGATCTGATGAGCTTTTCATTGATCAGAATTTGCATTTTCATTAAAAAAAGGAAAGAAAGAAAGAAAGAAAGAAAGAAAGAAAGAAAGAAAGAAAGAGAAAACCACACACACACACACAGAGCTTTTCATTGATCAGAATTTGCATTTTCGTTAAAAGAAAGAAAGAAAGAAAGAAAGAAAGAAAGAAAGAAAGAGAAAACCACACACACACACACACACACACACACACACACACACACCTCGCCCACCTCACCCCAAGATTGCACGTTCATGGACACTTCTGCCAAAGCATTGTCGGCCACTCCAAATTGACAGGAGAGAAGGAAAACGCTCTTTTTTGTGGTTTTTTGTTGTTTGTTTTCTATTTCGGCTTCATTTCCCCCTCCTTCTCCAGGGGCCGCTGGTTCCTTCCCCTCCTCCCCCCCCCCCCTTTCACTCCCCGTTTCTCCTCAGCACACCTCTGTTCCCCGAACCCGGGCAGCTGTCCTCCTGGCCTCACGCCTGACTCACAACTTCCCTCCGGGAGTGACTTCCTTCTCCGACTCGTTTTGGTTTCTTTTTTAAAACATGTATTCTTACTGCCTTCGGAGCGGGAGGGAGAGAGAGAGAGAAACATCCGTGGTGAGAGAGCATCCTGGACCGACCGGCGGCCTCCCGCACGCCCCCTGCTGGGGATGGAGGCCGCAACCCGGGCCTGTGCCCCGACCGACCGGGAATCGAACCCCGACCTCCTGGTTCCCAGGTCGATGCTCAACTCCTGAGACACGCCGGCCGGGCTGTTTTTGGTTTCTTAATTTTTACGGGGGATTGCCATAACACGAGATGTCCTAAATCTCTCGATTATTTTTCTTAAATATATATATATTTTTTTATTGATTTCAGAGAGGAAAGGAGAGGGAAAGAGAAGTGGAGCTCAGTGGATAGAGCACCAGCCTGCGGACTGAAGGGTCCCAGGTTCGATTCCGGTCAAGAGCATGGACCTTGGTTGCGGGCACATCCCCGGTGGGGGGCGTGCAGGAGGCAGCTGGTCGATGATTCTCTCTCATCGTGGCTGTTTCTCTCTTTCATTCTCCCTTCCTCTCTGAAACCAATTTAAATATTTTTAAAAGAAAATAAAGCCCTGGCCAGTGTGGCTCAGTGGAGAGAGCACCGGCCTGCGGACTGAAGGGTCCTGGGTTCGATTCCCGGTCAAGGGCATGCACCTGGGCCGCGGGCACATCCCCAGGTGGGGGGCGTGCAGGAGGCAGCTGATGGATGTATCTCTCTCACCGATGTTTCTAACTCTCTATCCCTCTCCCTTCCCCTCTGTAAAATTTATTAAGCAATAAATTATTTTTTTAAAAAAAACACAGAGAGAGAGAGGAGAGAGATGGAAACATCCGTGATGAGAGAGCATCCTAGATCGGCCGACTCCTGCACGCCCCACGCTGGGGACGGAGCCTGCCACCAGGCCATGAGCCCCGACTGGGAATCGAACCGGGACCTCCTGGGTCCTGGATCCACGTTCAGCCCCGGAGGCACGCCGGCCGGGGCGTCATTTCATTCCTCACGTGGCGAAATCCCGATCCTGGAACAAACCCTGCAGGAGGGGCGGTGCGTCCGCGTCCTGTGCGGGCGTCTGGGGCATCGGGGGACATTCCAGGCTGCGCTATAAATAGCCCGGCTTCCTGCGGGGCCCCGGGGGAGGGTGTCCTCGCCTGAGGCCACGGCCAGCCACGGCCACGGGGCCAGGTCCTGCCGGGAGCCCCGGTCCCTCCTGTCCATCCAGAGTCCCGGTGGGGGAGCCGGGGGCCCAGGACAGACGCTGTGGCCACACTGGGTGCCTGGGGCAGCGCTGGCTCTCCCACTCCCACCCACACTCCCACCCACACCCCCACCCACACCCCCACCCACACTCCCACCCACGAGCTGAGGGTCCCCCCGGCCACGCGTCTGCTCTGTCTCCTCTTCCCGCTGTGAAGCCGGGGCAGCGACCGTGGCAAATGGTACCTGTTTCCTTCCATTTTACCTTAAATACATTTTTATTGACGTCAGAGGGACAGAGAGAGGGAGGGAGGGAGAGAGGGAGAAACATCCACGATGAGACAGGATCATGGACTGGCTGCCTCCTGCACGCCCCACACTGGGGATCGAGCCCGCAACCCGGGCCTGTGCCCTGACCGGGAATCGAACCCTGACCTCCTGGTTCCTAGGTCGACGCTCAACCCCTGAGCCCTGCCGGCCTGTTTTATTTCTATTTTTTAATTTTATATATATATATATTTTTTTAATTATTTATTTTTATTTTTTTTTTTACAGAGAGGAAGAGAGAGGAATAGAGAGTTAAAAACATCGATGAGAGAGAAACACCCATCAGCTGCCTCCTGCATGCCCCCCACTGGGGATGTGCCCGCCACCAAGGTCCATGCCCTTGACCGGAATCGAACCCGGGACCCTTCAGTCCGCAGGCCGACGGAGAGACGCATTTTTTAAACGTAAACGTCTCCTAACGCCACGTCTTCCGCACAGACGCGCCCGGGCCGTGGTGTTCTGTGGAAGAGCCGCCCTCCAGGGGCCGGAGAGCCGCACGGCCCTGAGCCTGCAGAGGTGGCTGCCACACCCGAGTCAGGGGCACGAGAGCACGTTAAGCCAGGGGCCCGGGACCCGCGTCCACGGGGGCCTCTCCTGGCAGTCTCGGGTCAGACATGGAATACAGTCTTGGGTCACACATGGGGTGCAGTCTTGGGTCACACATGGGGTGCTGTGTTGGGTCCCAGGGTGGGGATGTGGGGGGGCTGCACGCAGCATTCATTCCCTTCTAAGCGCATTCTCTGCTTATCCACGCTCTCCCCCCACACCCTCCCTCCCTCTCGGCCAGACCTTGAACCCCACGGTGAAGGAAGGCCTGATTTGTGGCCGTGCCCGTGGCTGGCTTCGCGCCGCCCGTGCGGTGCCGCTCGGCGCAGGGCCCGGGCGAGATAAGGGGGTCCCCCGCCCCCCGGGGGGGAGACAGCGCGGGTGTAAATAACCCCGGGGCATGGCCAGCCGTCGCGGGCCGGGAGGGCCCGTGAGTTATAGCCGGGTGGCGATCACGCCGTGGACTCGGGCCATCCCGGGCCGGCGTGCCTGTCCTGTGATTGATGGGGCCGTCGGCGTCCATCATCCCGTGGGGAACCCCGTCTCTGTTTGAAACCGGCCCACGACACGGCTCTCCCCGATCGATACCGATCGATCGATCCCCCAGAGAAAGCGGCCGACACACCTTCCAGCGGCCTGAGCCTGACCGTGCCCACGTGTGAGCCCCCAAACGTGCTTAAAACCTGGCTGATGAAAAGACGCAGAGCCCTGGCCGGTGTGTCCCAGTGGACAGAGCGTCGGCCTACGGACTGAAGGGTCCCGGGTTCAATGCTGGTCAAGGGCATGGACCTTGGTGGCGGGCACATCCCCGGTGGGGGGTGTGAAGGAGGCAGCTGATGGGCGTTTCTCTCTCATTGATGTGTCTGGCTCTCTATCCCTCTCCCTTCCTCTCTGTAAAATCAAGCAATAAAATATATATATATATATATATATATATATATATATATATATATATTTTAAAAATATCTTCGGTGGAGCTACTTGGGATACAGGAAGCAAAACCTAGAGTGTGGGGTTTTTCATCAGATGCATTCTAAGAAGGAAAAAAAACAGTGAGGGACCAGGCGTCTCAGCCTACAGGAGAAGGTGATCCTCCATCGATTGACCGCTGTCTAGACGTGACCTTGACTCCGCTTCAAACAACCTGTGCAGATCACTTTAAAACATATTTTATTCATTTTTTCACAGAGTGGAAGAGAGAGAAATAGAGACCTAGAAACACCGATGAGAGAGAATCATCGATCCGCTGCCTCCTGCACACGCCCCCCACCGGGGATGTGCCCGCCACCGAGGCACATGCCCCTGACCGGAATCGAACCCGGGACCCTTCAGCCCGCAGGCCGACGCTCTATCCACTGAGCCATGCCGGTCTAGGCGGGTGGGGATCACTTTAGCCAGCGGGGCGTGTGGAAGCCGGGATGGACCGTCAGGGGTACGAGGGGATGACTAGTCATTGTTGAGGTGCGTTCCCAGCATGGGATGATCCATAACTTTTTTTATTTTTACCTCTCGGATGTCGGGGCTGCGATGAGGTGGCGGGGCCGCTGGGACCTCCTTCCCCGGGGGTCTGGGGGCTGCAGGGGAGGTCGGGATGGGGAAGAAGAAGATGGTGGTGTCTGCCGGCTTTGATGGGCTCGAGACGTTACACAAATGTTTCTTCAGAGGAGGGAGGGGAGGAGGAGAACAGGGGAGCGGAGATGAAATACGCCCTGGCTGTTATTTTAGACGCGAGCATCATCGCCCCCGCCGCCGTGCCAGGGCAGCGAGATACCTTTATCAGCAGCCGGAGGGGCCGGGCCGGGGGCCAGACACCAGCCCGTGAGTCACCCTCCCACCCGTGGGGAGGAAGGGGTGGGGGTGGGGGGTCCCCTCCGAAGAGAGCAGACAGCGGGGGCCACTCGCTCTGGAGTGAGCCCCAGGCGCTGGGTTAACCCTTCCCGCCCCGACCTCCTGCGGGGCCCACGCCGGCTCCGGCTCCCCGTGAGCGGCACGCCCACCCGAGATGAGTGCTTCCAGGGGCATCAGGGTCCTCGGGGCCCGTGGCTCTGGATCTCTCCGGGCCTGCATGTTCTTCCGTGTTCGCGGGGTTCTCAGGCCACCACGTGCATGTATGTTGCTGAACAGTTTCTTTAAAATATATATATATATATATATATATATATATATATATATATATAATCTCGAAACCGGTGTGGCTCAGTGGATAGAGCGTCGGCCTGCGGACTGAAGGGTCCCGGGTTCAATCCCGGTCAGAGGCATGTGCGTTGGTGGCGGGCACATCCCCGGTGGGGGGTGTGCAAGAGGCAGCTGGTCAATGTTTCTCTCTCATCGACGTTTCTAGCTCTCTGTCTCTCTCCCTTCCTCTCTGTAAAATATCAATGAAATATATATTTTTTAAAATAAATAAAATAAAATGTACAAAATAAAGGGAAACGGCAGACAGAATCTACTGCACACGCTCCTGCTACCATGGACCGTGGCACGGCGGCCGGGTGGTCCAGGTGTGTCCCGGGCGGACGGCTGTCACGCGAGGACACAGCGGCCTCGCTGGCCACCACCCTGGGGTGGTGCCATGGGCATCGGCCCCACCATGTGCCACGAAACCGGCCGAGCTCCCGTCAGCGCTGGCCAGCACGAGCCACCCGCAGTCCCCAGACAGGACAAGGGGCGTGGACGGCGCCCTCACAGAAGGGCCCCTGGGTGACCACGCTCAGGGCAGCACCCCGGTTGAACCTCCAGCGGCCGATGGGCGATCCCCAGGGTTTGAAAGGCGCCCCGGCTGTGCCCTCTGCGGCCGAGCTCTGCGGCGGGCAGGCGGGCGGGCGGGGTGCGCTGGGCGGCCTGCCGAGACGTGTCCCCCGGGAGGACAGAACACGGTTCACACTCGGCGGACCCGGCAGACAAGTCAATGTCACGGGTACTTGACCTGACGCTCGGGGCGCCTCTCATCGCAGTCACGGAACAGCGGCCATGCCTTCCCACCCGGGCAGGCAGCCAGGGCTCGGAGGGCGGCCCTGCGATTTGGGGGGGCTGTGTGCACGCAAGGCCGTAGCCATGATCTCTTGACAGCTGTGTCAAGGGGTGTGTGTGTGTGTGTCCGTGTGTGTGTGTGTGTGTGTGTGTGTGTGTGTGTGTGTGGCGGGGCGAGGCCTGCAGCACGGCGGCCGCCCGCCTCATTTTGAAAACACAATGCTGCTGAAACCGGTTTGGCTCAATGGATAGAGCGTCGGTCTGCGGACTCGAGGGGTCCCGGGTTTGATTCTGGTCAAGGGCATGTACATTGGTTGCGGGCACGTCCCCAGTGGGGGGTGTGCAGGAGGCAGCTGTTGGATGTTTCTCTCTCATCCATGTTTCTGGCTCTCTATCCCTCTTCCTTCCTCTCTGCAAAAAATAAAATAAAATAAAATTTTAAGAAAGAGGGCCAGAGAGCCGCATGTGGCTCTCGAGCCGCAGTTTGCTGACCGCTGCCTAGGGCGCTGGTGGGTTTCCCAGCCACTGCGGGCTCGGCGGGGGCGTGGCTAGCGGGAGGGGCGTGGCTAAACCGGTGGTGGGCGTGACTGTCGCGCGTAGTGGGCGTGGCTAACTCGGTGGTGTGCGCGACTGGCGCTCGGGAGGGGCGTGGTTAGTCCGGTGGTGGGCGTGGCTGGCGCTCGGGGGGCGGGGCGAGCGCTGAGAGGGGGCGGGGCGGCTGGGCCCGGGGCGGCCATGGCGGCCAGGCGGCTTCCTCGGCTGGTGACCGCGACCTTCGGGGCACGACCTCCGGCCGCCCGGCCGGCACGGCCCCTCCGGGTCTCGGCAGGGCTCCGCCAGCCCCTCGGGGCGCCCCTCTGCTCCGCTCCGGAGGGAGAGCGCGGCGGCGAGGGGCCCCGCCCGCCAGGCGGCCCGGCGGAGGCGGAGGCGGAGGCGGAGCGGCGCCCGGAGACGGCGGCGCTGACGGCGGCCGAGCGGCGGATCGCCGACCTGCACGCGGCCGCCTGCGCGGTGAGGCCCCGCCCCCTGCGCCGCCCCGGGCACTGCGCCTGCGCGGAGAGGCCCCGCCCCCCCTGCGTCGCCCTGCGCCTGCGCGGAGAGGCCCCGCCCCCCGTGTCGCCCTGCGCCTGCGCGGTGAGGCCCCTGCCCCACCCTGGGTCCCCGGGAGTCGGTGCGCCTGCGCGGTGAGGCCCCTCCTGCCCGGACTCCGGAGTCCGCGCGCCTGCGCGTCCCCGGCGCAGGGAGGGGCGGGGCCGGGAGCCTGGAGGACCCGGGCCTCTGACCGCGCACTGCTCCCTCCAGCCCGCCCAGGCCAGCCAGTGCCCGGTCACCGGTTACCTGGTTACCTGGTTAGCGGTCACTGGTTACCAGTTACCGGATTAGCGGTCACCGGTTACCTGGTTACCAGTTACCGGATTAGCGGTCACCAGTTACCTGGTTGCCGGGTTAGCGGTCATCGGTTACCTGGTCACCAGTTACCGGATTAGCGGTCACCGGTTACATGGTTACCGGGTTAGCGGTCACCAGTTACCTGGTCACCAGTTACCGGATTAGCGGCGACTAATTACCTGGTTACCGGTCATCGGTTACCTGGTTACCAGTTGTCGGATTAGCGATCACTGGTTACCCAGTTTAGCGGTTACCTGGTTACCAGTTTATCAGATTAGCAGTCACTGATTACTAGTTGCCAGTTACCCAGTTAGTGGTTATCTGGTTAGAGATTACCTGATTAGCAGTTAACAGTTACCTCATTAGCGGTTACCTGGTTACAGGTTAGGTTAGGGTTAGAGTTAGAATTGGGTTAGGGTTAGGTCAGGGTCAGGGTCAGGGGGCTGAGAGTTAATGTCTGTCTGTCCTGAGAATGAGTTCCACTCTTTCTGATCCGTGCATGAGCTAAACATCATCACCCCGGGGTGTGTGTGTGTGTGTGTGTGTGTGTCTGAGTATGTGTGTCTGTCTTTCTGTGTATCTTTTTCCGAGTATTTTGTGTGTCTTTTTGCGTCTGTGTATTATGTATCTTTCTGTGGTGTATGTATATGTGTATATGTGTGTCTGTGTATCTGTGTGTGTATGTGTCTGAGTATGTGAGTGTGTGTCTGAGTATGTGTGTGTCTGAGTATGTGTGTATGTGTGTCTGAGTCTGTCTGTCTATTGAGTATGTGTATGTGTGTGTCTGTCTGTGTCTGAGCATGTGTGTATGTGTCTGTGTATGTGAGTGTGTATCTGTGTACCTGAGTGTATGTGAGTGTGTGTGTGTGTGTGTGTGAGTCTGTGTATGTATGTGTCTGAGTGTGTGTGTGTGTCGGAGTCTGTGTATGTATGTGTCTGAGTGTGTGTGTGTGTGTGTGTGTGTTGGGGGATGGGTGTGTATTGGGGGATGTGTGTGTGTGTGTCTGTCTGTGTCTGAGCATGTGTGTATGTGAGTGTGTATCTGTGTACCTGAGTGTATGTGAGTGTGTGTGTGTGTGTGTGTGTGTCTGAGTCTGTGTGTGTGTGTGTGTGTGTGTGTGTGTGTGTGTGTGGTGGGGATGTGTGTGTGTGTTGGGGGATGGGTGTGTGTGTGTGTGTATTGGGGTGTGTGTGTGTGTGAGTTGGGGGATGGGTGTGTGTGTGTGTGTGTGTGTGTGGTGGGGGATGGGTGTGAAGGGGTTGGTGGAGGGGGTGGCAGAGCCGGGCAGGCCGGGAACAGTGCCGTGGGTTTATCTGCGTGATCAGTTACACACCTCCCGGCAGCGCTTTTCATAAAGATAATAAAGCACCGACTTCCTTTTATTTCATCCAGCTGCCGTCCCTCCATCCCTCCCTCCCTCCCTCCCCCCTCCCTCCCCTCCTCACAGGCAGTTTCAGGGAAGCTATCGGGGCGCTTACCTTCCTCCTGGGCACCCGGCCTGTTCTGTTTGCCGAGGTGACAAGGGAGGTGACAATTGCTTGTTGGCGCCAACTGTCCAAACTCACCTCTCTCCCCCTCGCGCTTCCTGACACCTCGGCGGCCAGCGAGTGACGCAGAGTCAGGGGTGGTGGCAGCGGCCTTTACACAGAGCGGGAGAAAGCCCTCCGCAGCATCCGTTCTCCCCCCGGGGGTCCCGGACCCTCTGGGGGGTCCCCCGACCCTCTCACTGGGGCCGCCTGAGACCCTCGGAAAACACAGATATTTGGGTTACGATTCATGGCAGTACCGACATCACAGCTCCGAGGTACCAACGGAAATAACGTTGCGGTTGGGGTCAGCGCCGCCACGCGAGGGACTGTGCGAAAGGCCCGAGGCCTCGGGAAGGTGGAGGACCACTGTCCACGCCATCGGCGAGGCCAGGACCCCGGGAACAGGTGCAATCGGTGACTCTGCCTTCACACCCCGTACCCGGGACAGTTTGGGGAAAAAGTTGGAGAACAGGTAGAGCGTGCTTCCTGAACATCTGAAGGGCCGGCCTGACACCTGCTTTCTGCCCCCAGCAGGTGTGGCTCGGTGGATGGAGCCTCAGTCTGCGGACTGAAGGGTCCCGGGTTCGATTCCGGTCAGGGGCATGTGCCTTGGTGGCGGGCACATCCCCGGTGGGGGGCGTGCAGGAGGCAGCTGATCGGTGATTCTCTCTCATCGATGTTTCTGACTCTATCCCTCCCCCTTCCTCTCTGTAAAAAAAAAAATTTTTTTAATCAGTAAAATATATTTAAAAAGACAAAAATCAATGGGAAAAATTGTCCTCCGGTGAGGAGTAACAGAAAAATAAAATACAGCTGAAACCGGTTTGGCTCAGTGGATAGAGCGTCGGTCTGCGGACTGAAGGGTCCCGGGTTCGATTCCGGCCAAGGGCATGGACCTCGGTTGCTGGCACATCCCCGGTGGGGGGCGTGCAGGAGGCGGCTGGTCGATGATTCTCTCTCATGGATGTTTCTGACTCTCTATCCCTCTCTCTTCCTCTCTGTAAAAACTCAATAAAATACATATATTTATTATTATTATTATATATTTTATTGATTTTTTTTTACACAGAGGAAGAGAGAGGGATAGAGAGTCAGAAACGTCGATGAGAGAGAATCATCGACCAGCTGCCTCCTGCACGCCCCCCACCGGGGATGTGCCCGCAACCAAGGTACATGCCCTTGACCAGAATCGAACCCGGGACCTTCCAGTCTGCAGGCCGACGCTCTATCCACTGAGCCAAACCGGCCTTGGCAATATATATATATATATTTAAATAAAATAAAATACAAATCCAAGTTGCTTTTGATCAAACTCGTGAAAGCAGGGCCCAGTCTCTGCGTGTGCGGACGGAGGGGGGGCTGGTGTGTAAAAACAGACCTAATCCCTGGCATCACGGGGCGGCGGGCGGCCGGCGGCCCCCATTAGCGCCTGCCCTGTCCGCTCCAATCACCGGCCCCGTATTTCCAGCCCCGCGCCCGGCGCCACATCTGAGGCCGGTGCGTTGGCACCTCTGCGGCCGGGGGCTCTGAGGCCACCTGTCAGGAAGGCCGCTCCCGGGCCCGAGGGGCGCGTACCTGAGCGGTGGCTGCCGGCGGCACAGAGGGCTTCTTGTTTTCCCGGCCACGTCCCGTCTCCCCCAAATCTCCCCCGTCCCCCCCAAACTCCCCCCCGGCTGGGTATTTCCTCGAAGTCGGCTCCCGCATCACATTGGAATGCGCCGGCTCTTTGATTGCAAGGGGCCCTGAAATGGCTTGCGAGAGGTTCATATTAGAGGGGTTTGGGGTTTTGTTTTTAATATTTTTTTAAAATATATTTTATTGATTTTTTATTTTTATTTATTTTACAGAGAGGAAGGGAGAGGGAGAGAGAGTCAGAAACATGGATGAGAGAGAAACACCCATCAGCTGCCTCCTGCATGCCCCCTACTGGGGATGTGCCCGCCACCAAGGTCCATGCCCTTGACCGGAATCGAACCCGGGACCCTTCCGTCCGCAGGCCGACGCTCTACCCACTGAGCCACACCAGTTAGGGCTTTAATATTTTTTTCATTATTATTAACTTCGGAGAGGAAGGGAGAGAGAGAGAGAGAGAAACATCCACGATGAGAGAGAATCATGGATCGGCCGCCTCCTGCACGCCCCCCACTGGGGATCGAGTCTGCAACCCGGGCCTGTGCCCTGACTGGGGAATCGAACCCCGACCTCCCGGTTCCTAGGCCGATGCTCCACCCCTGAGCCACCCGAGCCGGGCCATCTCGTTTGAAGAGAACTGGGCGGTTATTTTGTTATTTTTTAAAAATATATATTTTATTGATTTTTTTTCACAGAGAGGAAGGGAGAGGGAGAGAGAGCTAGAAACGTCAATGATGAGAGAGAAACATCGACCAGCTGCCTCCTGCACGCCCCCCGCTGGGGATGTGCCCGCAGCCAAGGTCCATGCCCTTGACCGGGATCGAACCCGGGACCCTTCAGTCCGCAGGCCGACTCTCTATCCACTCAGCCACACCAGCTTCGGCTGTTTTGTCGTTTTGTCAGGAGCCGCTCTGCGGGTGGAATGAGGGAAGGTGGCGGAGGAGGAGGAGGAGGAGACCCATGGACCGCTGTGTCTGTTGTGTTTCTCGCCTCCGCAGGCCGAGCAGCTGAGCTACGTGGACCCGGCCAGCGGCTACCTGGTGCTCACGCGGCTGGCCCACGAGCGGCGGGGCCGCTGCTGCGGTTCGGCCTGCAGGCACGTGAGTGGCGGCCCCCGGGGCCTCGTAAACGCCCGTTACGTGGCCGACAAGCCACATAAAAAGCCCCAAACAGACCTGGAGCGCGGGTTTCACGAGCCCCGGGCCCCGGACGGCGAGGCCTTTAAACCGGCGGCGCTGGGTCACACCCAGCACCGGGCCGCCGGGCGCTGGCGGGGCCGGACGGGGGGCCGGGGGGCCGGGGGCCTTTATTGTCAGGAAGCCTCCTCTTTCACGAGGTCTTAAACCCGCCGCGCTGGCCGGCCGAGTTCAAAGGAGGCTGCAGGGGGGCCGGGAAGGCCTCTTCCTGTCAGTGCTGGCCGTCGGCCGGGCCCACGGAAGCCAGGCCGGCGCTGACAGGTGGGGGGGATCCCTTTGGATGGTAACGGTCTTCTCTCTTATTCCCTTCTCCCCTCCTTCTCCCCTGCTTCCTGTTTCCTCCTCCTCCTTCCTCTTCCTCTTCCCCCTCCTCCTCCTCCTCCTCTTCCTCCTCCTCCTCCCCCTCTCCCTCCTCCTCCTACTCCTCCCCCTTCTCCTCTTCCTTCTCCTCTTCCTTCTCCTCTTCCTTCTCCTCTTCCTCCTCCTCCTCCCTTCTCCTCCCTTCTCCTCTCTTCCTCTCCCTCCTCCTCTTCCACCTCCTTCCTCCTCCTCCTCCTCTTCCTCCTCTTCCTCTTCTTCTTTCCTCCTTCTCCCTCCTCTTCCCCTTCCTCCTCCTCCTCTTGTGTCTCTTTCTCATTCTTTCTGTGTCGTTTTTCTGCTCTGTCTTTCACCACCACCAAACTACCCCAAGCCACACATTGTCCAGAATGGCTTTGTCGGTGAATATACATTTCTGTGCGCACCGATGGAGATGAACTAACCACTCCTTCCCCATTTTGAGCAAAAAAAAGAAAGGGGAATGGATTTTCCGCTGTGACTTTGCCAAGCGGGAATGTATTCTCCGGGTGCGTCACCCCGGGGGTGAGGCTGTGTGCCCGTGACTGCCGGCCGCTCTGACTGCCGGGCTGAGAGCGTGCCTCCCTCCGACCCACCCATGTCCTCACGGAGGAGGGACGCTGAGTCCCGGGCTGACTGTGGCCAGCGCTGGCAAGTGAGGCCTTCACTTTTTAAAAAATATATATTTTATTGATTTTTTTTTTTTTTTACAGAGAGGAAGAGAGAGGAACAGAGAGTTAGAAACGATGAGAGAGAAACATCCACCAGCCGCCTCCTGCACGCCCCCCACCGGGGATGTGCCCGCCACCAAGGTCCGTGCCCTTGACCGGGATCGAACCCGGGACCTTTCAGTCTGCAGGCCGGCGCTCTGTCCACTGAGCCACACCGGCTTCGGCCAGGCCTTTGCTTCTGTGGGTGTCCCCGCCTTTGTCTGTTCCGAATGAAGTGTGTAAGAGCCCCGCTTACACCGGGGGCCCGGGGGTTTTCTCCGGGCGAGCTGTCGGCTGTGAGACCTCACAGCCCGAAGGATGCTCCGAGGACCCAGGGACTCTCGCACCCTGGCTGGGAGGATTCCTCAGGATTCCCCTCTTGCTCTGCGGGGACCGAGAGATCACATGACTTGGTCACGTGGCCCCCGGGCCCCTTAGCTCACCATCGGAGCCGGCAGCTGTGTTTCCTTGTCCGCGGAAGTCGTTAAAACGTGTCCCCTTCCCCCGCAGTGCCCCTTCGGCCAGGTCAACGTGCAGGACCCGGCCAAGAGGAAGAGGTTCAACTCCTGCTTCTACGTCTGACAGCCCTGTCGTCTCCGGTCGCCCCTTCGCTCAGCCCCATTTTAAAAACACGTGCATCTTGCCGACACCGGTGTGGCTCAGCGGATAGAGCATCGGCCTGCGGACTGAGGGGTCCCGGGTTCGGTTCCGGTCAAGGGCATGAATGGACCTTGGTTGCGGGTAGAGGGTGTGCAGGAGGCGGCTGAAGGATGTTTCTCT
The DNA here is from genome assembly GCA_963924515.1 of Vespertilio murinus. Taxonomy (NCBI): domain Eukaryota; kingdom Metazoa; phylum Chordata; class Mammalia; order Chiroptera; family Vespertilionidae; genus Vespertilio; species Vespertilio murinus. Next base: position 1,293,399 of record OZ004721.1, on the reverse strand, counting down.
CTCATCGATGATGCTGACTCTATCCCTCTCCCTTCCTCTCTGTAAAAAAAAAAATCAATAAAATATATTTTAAAAATAAAAACACACACATCTCAACTCAGAATTGCTCTCGGCGCTGAGTGCTTGTGTGTGTGTGTGAATGTGTGTGTATGTTTGTGTGTGTGTGTGTGTGTGTGTGTGTGTGTGTATTAAAAGAACATCAATAAAATGAGAAAAAGCGAGCGAATGTTGGTGTTTCCTATATACACACACTCACACACAGAGAGACACACAAACACACACAGACATACACACACATATACACACAGAGACAGACACACACATACACACACACACACACACACACACACACACACACACGCCGAAGCAGGAAAAAGCGGCTGTTCCCTTAAATGCAGCGGCGCGATCCCGTGGCATCAGAACTTCCCGATCTTCCCAGAGCCTCCCAGCTCCCCATGGGTTTCTCTCCTCCTCGTGGCCAGCCACCCGGCGGGGGGGGGGGGGGGTGGCAGCAAGCGGAGGCCTGAGGACATCCGTCACCGTGTCTGTATCCCAGCTCCGGCTCCCTCCAGGGACGTGGCGGCAAAGCTGTCCCCGCAGCCAGCCGCCGAGCGGCCGGCGGGCCCTCCCTGGACCAGGAGCGCTCTCATCCCCCATCTGTTCTCTCCGAGGAGCCGGCAGATCACCCGCCTCGCCTCGGGTCAGGCCGCCACCGGGCCGCCTTGATTAGAGTGCCCTTCCCAGGTGCAAGGGGGGCCCCAGGGCGGTCTGGGCAGAAGCTTGGGGGACCCTTCGGCTCACACCCCGCCCCCCTCTGAGCACCTGGCCTCCCCCCAGCAGCTCTGGTCCCAGAGGGCGGGCTCTGCCCAGAGCGGACCCTTAGCCGGCCTCCCAGCAGGATCAGAAAGGTTCAACAACATCCCCGGGCCCTCCTTGGTCTCCGCCTGCAAGCCCACTAAGCGCTCTCTGCCTGCGGCCCCACTAAGCGCTCTGCAGGCCCCAAGGAACCGAGGCCTGCACCTTCCAGAAGGAAGGCCTTGGATGCTGTTGGGGGGAAGGCACGCAATTACCAAACACCCAGCCCGCTGGGCACCCACAGTGGGGCGAATCCTGCTGCTTGGGGCAGGGATCCGAGGCCGCCCCTGAGCATTTTGGGGTGGGCGCTGCCATCTGTCCATCCATCAACCCATCCATCCACCCAGCCATCCATCCATCCATCAACCCATCCATCCACCCACCCACCCACCCATCCACCCATCCACCCACCCACCCATCCATCCACCCACTCACCCACCCACCCATCCACCCATCCACCCATCCATCCACCCATCCACCCATCCATCCACCCACCCATCCATCCATCCATCCATTCACCCACCCATCCACCCATCCACCCATCCATCCACCCATCCACCCATCCATCCACCCACCCATCCACCCATCCATCCACCCATCCATCCACCCACCCATCCACTCATCCATCCATCCACCCATCCACCCACCCATCCATCCATCCATCCACCCACCCACCCATCCACCCACCCATCCATCCACCCATCCATCCGTGCCATGGCCTGTCCGGGGAGCACAGAAACGGAACCGGCAGGCCTGCCCCCTCCCTGGCTCCGAGCACAGGCCCAGACGGGGGGCTTCCAAGGAGGAGGAGAGGGGGGTCCTGGGGGCGGGGCGGGAAGGGGACCCCGGGGAGGGGGCCTCCAGGGTGACGTGGCCGTGGGGCTGGCTGGTGAAGCCAGGCGGCGGAGAGAGGGGCGCTCTGGCCCACACTCCTCTCCGGCTCTGGGGCTCTGGGGGCGGCGGGGGACGCCCCGGGGCTGGGCTCCCGGCTCCTGCGGGCCCCTGGCCTCTCCTGGTCCTCACCCGGGCACCCTGCGCCGTGGGGACACCAGGAGGGGAGGGCGGACAGGGAGGCGCCCTCACCAGTCTGGCTGCGCGCACCCCCGGCCCCAGCGGCCAGGGAGCCCCCCCAGGAACCCCTCGCCCCCCCATCTCCCCCTGCGAGGGGCGCCCTGGGTCCAGGAGGGAGGAGACCGTTAGCCAGAGGCCCCGCTCCCGGCTCCGGGCTCCCGGCTCTCCGACCACCTCCCCGGCTTCAGGACGCGCCCCGGGACCTGCGCTCAGGTATCCAGACCCCACCCGCCGGGGTGTGAGGTCCGCCTGCGCCCCGCGCCCCGGCTCCTCTCCCGGGGGGGCCCTCGCCCCTCGCCCCGGCTCCTCTCCCGGGGGCCCCGAGCCCCTCGCCCCCTCGTCCCGTACCCCCTCCTGGCCGGGCGGGGCTGCGGAGACTCCTCGGCCCCCACCCGCCCGCCACGGGCCCTGCGCGCAGGGCGCACCCCGAGGCGCAGGGTCCCCGCGCCGCACCCGGAGCGCAGAGCGCGCGGGGGGGACAGAGGGGAGGGAGGGAGGGAGGAGGGAGGGGAGGGAGGAGGTTTCGGGGAGCCATCCCCGGCCCGGCCCGGGCCCTCGCCCTCCGGCTGCCCCGCCGGCCGCCGCCTCCTCCGCCCGGAGTGTGCGCTCCGGCCGGGGACGGGGACGCAGCCCGGCGGCCCGGGGACCCTCTGCGCTCCCCGCCTCCTCCTCCTCCTCCTCCTCCTCCTCCTCCTCCTCCTCCTCCTCCTCCTCCGGAAGCATAAACAGAAAATAAAAGGCAGGTGGAGGGAGCCGCGGGGAGCTGGAGGAGAGAGAGAGAGAGAGAGAGAGAGAGAGAGAGAGAGAGAGAGGAGGGGGGCGAGGAGGGAGAGGGTTTCCATCCCACAGTTTGCGGATTTGGATTCACAGCGGGACCCGCTCGGAGGCCCGGGTTCTGGGGGCGCAGCCAGACCCCGAGGTGAGACCGGGGGGCCGGGGGGGGGGCTGGGGGGCTGGGGGGGACTGGGGGGCCGGGTGGGGGGCTGCCCGGGGCGCGGCGCTCCGAGCACCCCGCGTCCCCGGCCCCGTGCGCGCCCGGCGGGGCCTGAGGCTCCGGGACCCGCTGGGGGGACGGGGACGGGGACCAGGGGGTCGGGGAGGAGGAAGGAGGAGGAGGAGGAGGAAGAGGAGGAGGAGGAAGAAGGAGGAGGAGGAGGAGGAGGAGGAGGAGGAGGAGGAGGAGGAGGAGGACGGGGAGGAGGAGGAGGAGGAGGACGGGGAGGAGGAGGAGGAGGAGGAGGAGGAGGAGGAGAAGGAGGAGGAGGAGGCGCTCCCCGCGGCCCCGCGCGGCTCACCGGCTCGGTCTTGCAGGCGGCAGCTCCCTCCGCCGGCGGCGGGCTCGGCCCGGAGGACGGAGGACGATGCTGACGGGCGCGGCGCTGGAGGCAGGTGAGGGGCCGCGGGCGCCGCTCTCCGGGTCCTTTCTCCCCCGGCCGGCGCGCACCGCCTGTGTGTGTGCGTGTGTGCATGTGTGTATGTGTGTGTGTATGTGTGCATTAATGTGTGTATATGTGCATAAATGTGTGCATGTGTGCACTCATGTGTGTGCATGTGCGTGCATGTATGTATGTGTGCATGTGCGTTTGTGTGTGTGTGCTTGTGTGTATTTGCGCACTCGTGGTATGTGTGCGCGTGTGCATATGTGATTGTGTGCGTGAGTGTGCACGTGTGTGCATGTGTATTTGTGCACTTGTGTGTACGTGTGCATGTGTGTGGGTGCGTGTGCATTCGTGTGTGTGCAAGTGTGTGTGTGTGTATGTGTGTACACGCGTGTTCTCGCCTTCTCTAGGTGCGAGGGAGAGGGGTGGGTGTCTCTGAGAAGTAACCCCGCGCAGGGGAGGCGCAAACATCCAGCGGACCCCGGCCGTCCTCCCAGGAGTGTCCCCCTGAGTGTCCCCCCGAGTGTCCTCCTGAGTGTCCTCCGGAGTGTCCGACCCTCCCCAGGACGCAGGCGGGGGCCGGGGTCGCGGTGCCCGGAGCCCCGTGGTCCACGCGTGGGGGCCGCGCCCGGACCCTCCGGGAAGGGGAGCGGGGCCGGGAAGACAGCATCTCCAGCTTTGCTTTTGTTCACTCCAAACCCCGAGCAGCAGGGCGGCGGGCGCGGTGCGGGGTGCGCCCGGTGTCCCCCCGAAAGTCGGGAACAGGCCCTGCCAGGCATCAAAGCGCCAGGTCCGGCCTCGGGGTGCCCCGAGTCCCCCCAGAGGAGCCCGGCCCGGGAGGGAGCAGGTGGCCGGCGGGGCTTTGGGGCGCGGAGACGGGACGCGGAGCTGTCGGCTCGGCTCCCCTCCGGCAGCTGAGCCCCGGTCACTCCCAGCCGGTCCGGCGGGGTCCCTCCTCGCGGGAGAGGCTGGGGGGCCACCCGGGGGGCCTGCCCCCTCGCTGGTGGGGAAGGGAGGCTGGCACAGAGGGGTCTGCAGGCGGCCCGGCGGCTCCCGGGGCGGTCAGCGCTCCGTGCGCGGCACCCAAACCAGGACGGTGCTGGCTCCCTGGGGCCTGGGGGGCCCAGAGCGGACCCCACACCTCCCAGGCCCGGCGCGCTCCCTGCGGTCTGGGGGGGCCCGGGCCAGCCCTTGGACGCAGGGTCCAGGCCTCCCCAACGCGGGTCCGAGGAGACCCAGAGCCGCCCGTGCTCTGGATGCGGGTCCGGCGCCCCTGGTGACGCCGGGCACCCCGTCTCCTCCCCTCTGGGGCGCTTGGGTCCCAGCCCCAGCTCCAGCCCGAGCCAGGGTCTCTGCAGTCGTCCCGGTGGGGATCCAAGACCCTGACCCCTGGGCCCGGCGCCTGGGCCCCCGAGGAGTCGAGGAGTCTCTGTGCCAGGACGCGCACCCGGGGGGACCCCAGGAAGCTCCCAGGAAGCTCGGGGTGCGTGTGCCCGGCGGCCAGAGTTCGGCCTCGCTGCTCTGAAGGGAGCTCTGGTTCCGACTGGGGACTGGACCCGGCTTCTGGGGGCGCAGGAGGGGGGAAGAAGGCAGCGTGGTGAGGGGTGGCGAGGAGGGCCCCCCTCCTTGGCTAATTTCCCGGGTCTCCCCCCCACAGAACGGGCTGGGATGCCCCAGGCCTCACACCCACATTCCCGGGGTACCCTCTCCTCCTCCCCCCTTTAAGGAGGAACCAGGGCGGGCTGAGGGTCTCCCCAGGACCTCCCAGACCCCCGCCAGCCCCCCGTCCCCCCGCCCCGCCCCCCGGCTCCCCGCTAACTTCCTGAGCCGGCGGGTCGGCCGGCAGCTTCACCAGGGGAAGTAGCGGCACATCCCCACATCCCGCAGGCGCAGGAGCTCATTACCCGCTTTTATAAGAAGAAGCAGGCGGAGCCGGGTCCGGCCGGAAACTGCTTCCAGAAGGCGCCCGCCCGCCGCCTTCCCGGGAGCTGAGAGATGAACAGCAAATAGGTGTGGGGCCCGGAGATGAGAGAGTGAGTGAGTGAGTGAGTGAGTATATGCATGAGTGAGTGGGTGGGTGGGTGGATGGATGGATGGATGGATGGATGGATGGATCGATGGATGGATGGATGGATGGATGGGTGGATGGATGGGTGGATGGGTGGATGGGTGGATGGATGGATGGATGGATGGACGCATGGATGGATGGGTGGATGGATCGGTGGATGGATGGATGGATGGATGATGGATGATTAAATGAGTGGATGAATGAATGAGTGAATGAATGAGTATAGGGATGAGTGAGGGGATGGGTAGGTGGATGGGTGGATGGATGGATGCATGGATGGATGGATGATGGATGATTAAATGAGTGGATGAATAAGTGAGTGGATGGATGGATGGATAGATGATTAAATGAGTGGATGAATGAATGAGTGAGTGAATGAATGAGTGAGTGAGTGAATGAATGAGTGGATGGAAAACTGACAGGACTCTGTCTTTGCCTGCCCTGGACATTAAAAATAAAATTCTTTTATTGATTTCAGAGAGGAAAGGAAATAGAGAGAGAGAGAGAAACATCAGTGATGAGAGAGTGTCGTGGACTGCCCGCCCGCCCGCCTGCCTTCTGCACTCCCCACACTGGGGATCCAGCCCACAACCCCGATGATCTCTGGGTTCGTAGGTCAAGCTCAACCCCTGAGCCCCGCTGGCTGGCGCTGGCCCGGCTGCCGCGGACCCTTTCCACAGCGTTCGTTCGGGCTTTGTTCCTGGCGCTGTCGGCTAACTTTGCGCTGCCTCCGAGCTTCCAAACTTTCGTCTCTCGCTCCTAAGGAGAGAGCCGCGTTCTTTCGGGGTCTTTGTTGTCTCCGCTGAGCTGCTAGGACCCAGAATCCGAGAACAGCCAGACCGAAATCCAAACCCCCATGGGGGCAGGAGATGCGTGTGTGTGTGTGTGTGTGTGTGTGTGTGTGTGTGTGTGTGTGGAGGGGGGGGGTAGGAGGCAAGAATTCAGCTCAGAAATGAGAGAGCAAGTCCCTGGTTTGAGGTCCCACATTTCCCATCTCCTGGAGTCACCTTCCCTGAACAGAGAGATATTCCTCCTCTCCCAGACCTCCTCCTCCTCCTCCTCCTCCTCCTCCTCCTCCTCCTCCTCCTCCTCCGGCGGGAGTCCTTTTGCCTGCTGACTTGTGGGGGGCCATCACCGCTTTGTGAGGGGACCCGCTGTCTGGGGAAGGGGGGCTGCCCCAGCCCCTCCCCGGGGCCCTGGGCTGTGCTCGCAGCGGGCACGGGGATTGGCAAAGCTCATTGACTTCCGCCCAGAGGGCCCAATTACGTTACTTACAGCAAACAGCCACCCTGCTGACCGCCCAGAGAGGGGGGGTAGGGGGGACGCTCCGGCTTAGTCCACTTGATTGGCTTCGTTTTTTGTGTGAAATTGTGTTTTCGGAGCCACATTCTGGCGCCCCGGGCCCTCACTCACGGCGGAGTCCAGTCTGCAGAAGGCATTAGTTCTGACTCCGAGAAAAGAACTGGGGGCGGGGGGGGGGGCGGTCTCGGGGGTCATGGAAGGGGTGGCTGTGGCGGCTTCAGAAAACAAGGTATTAGGGAGGGAGTCGGGCTCTGCACCCAGGGCTCCCTCATCCCAATCCCACCCTCCTTCGTGCCTCTCCCCTCTCTCCCTCCCTCCTTCCTCTCTCCCTTCCTTCTTCCTTTCTTCCTCCCTCCCTCCCTCCTCTCTCCCTTCCTTCTTCCTTCCTTCTTTCCTCCCTCCCTCCCTCCTCTCTCTCTTCCTTCTTCCTTCCTTCTTTCCTCCCTCCTTCCTTCCTCCCTTCCCTCTCCCTCCTTCCTTCTATCCTTCCTTCTCTCTCACCCCCTCCCTCTCACCTTCCCTCAGTCTTCCTTCCCTCCCTCCCTCCCTCCTTTCCTCTCTCTCTCCTTCTCCCTCTCCCACCTTCCAAGCTGGGCTAAGTGCCTGGTCCCTCCCGCAGAGGGAAGGGAGTCGGCCACGGGGGACTCCCCCGAGGTGCCCAGGATGTGTGAGGACACCTCCCGCTGCTCCTGGGATGGCCGCGGGGAGGGTGGGACCAGCAGCCCGCCGCCGCCTCCTCTCCGGTTCCTGCCGGCCCGGCTCCTGCGGCCGCCCCAGTCCCAGTGGCTCGGGCCTCTGGTGGTTGGAACGGACTGACCATCTCCCCTGGGCCGTGGACACTGATTCATAGGGCCCAGGAGGGGTGCCCTGAGACAGGGAGACAGAGTGTGTGAGGCCCACACTGACACGTGTCCACGTGTCCGAGGGGGCCCCGGACCCTCAGACCCGGCCCGCTAAGAGAGGAAGACACCACCCATCACTCCACGGACAGGGCCAGGGGCACCCGGATGCCCACGGGCTGTGACACCCCCTCTCCACCCTGATCCCCCCCCCAAGAAAAACCTTTCCCCCAAAAGTCACCTCTGGCAACACAGTGTCTCCCGGCTGGTCCCCATCTCAGTGGGTGGGTGTTGGGGGGCGGCCCCAGCCCCAGGTCCCCTTGGGGTCCCAGCGGGAATGGGGGGGCGAGCAGATGGCGAGGGGGAAGGTGGGGGGACAGGAGGGTGATCCCCCTCCACCCTGGGCTTCTCTGGGGGCGGGAGCTCTAGGGGGGGGGTAGGCCGGTTCTGGGGGGAGGGGAACCCAAAGTTTGGAGGGAACCGCGTGGAAGAGCCGGGAACCAGCGAACTTGGGCCCAGCTGGCCGCTGGGCTCTCTGGAGCTCCTTTAAAAAAAAACGTGATTGCCCCGGAAGTCCAGGGTGTGTGTGTGTGTGTGTGTGTGTGTGTGTGTGTGTGTGAGTGTGTGTGTGTGTGTGACTGTGTGTCTGTGAGTGTGTGTGAGAGACTGTGTCTGTGTGTGTGTGAGAGTGTGTGTGTTGGGGGGATGTGTGTGTGTGTGAGAGAGTGTGTGTGTGCGTTGGGGGATGTGTGTGTGTGTGAGTGTGTGTGAGAGTGTTTGTGTGTGTGTTGGGGGGATGTGTGTGTGAGTGTGTGTGAGTGTGTGTCTGTGTGTGTGTGTGTGTGTGTGATTGTGAGTGTGTGTGTCTGTGTGTGTATGAGGGAGTGTGTGTGTGTGTGTGTGTGTATGTGTGTGTGTGTCTGTGTGTGTGTGTATGTCTGTGTGCGCTCCTGGGTGCGCTGTGCTGGGGGAGCGCCCCCCCCCAAATCCCCGGCCCCCCTCGGCCCTGTTTGTCCCCCGTGCCCGCCGCCGGGGGTGGGGTGGGTGGGTGGGTGGTGAGAGGAGGATGACAGGTCTTTGTTGTCTGAATAAAAAAAAAAAAAACGGAGAGAGAGAGAAAAAAAAACCCACAGCAGCCCCAGCCCGTGCGGCTCCGGGGAGAGAACTCCTCCTCCTCCTCCTCCTCCTCCCCCCGCGCCCGGCGCCGGCTCCGCTCCCCGCGCATTGGCCGCGGCCGGGCAGCGGGTCCGCAGCAGCCGGCGCGACCCGGCGCCGCCGGGCCCTTTGTGCCCGGACCGAACCGAACCGAACCGAACCGGACCGGACCGGACCGAACCGGTCCCCCTTCGCCCCCGCTTCCCACCAGCAACCGGGTCTCCGATCGCCCGGAGCCGGGGTCCCCTCCCGCCCGCGCGGGGCCGGCGTTCCACGGGAGCAGCCGGGTTTGGGGGGGGGGGTGATTTTTTCCCTCTTTTTCTTTCTTTCTTTTTTTTCTTTTTTCTTCTTCCTTTTCTTTTTGGTCCCCTCTCCTCCTCCTTTCCCCCCCTTTTTCTTTTCTCCCCCGAAGACCGTTCTCCGCGCTCCCCCGCCCGCCCCCCGCCCTCCGCCCTCCCCGGGTCCCTCCCCGGCGCCGCGCGCGCCCCGGAGGCGCGGGGGACCCCCGAACCCCCCCGGCGCGCGCCCCATGGAGGTCGCGCGGCGGCGCCGGGCCGAGGACGAGGCGTGTCCCTCCCGCCCCGCAGCCATGCTCTTCCCCGGCCTCGCGGGCGGCCCGCTGCAGGGCCTGGTGGAGGAGATGGAGCGCCGGTCCAAGGGCGACGCCCGCCTGGCCAAGGGCGCGCCGCTCCACGGCCGCGGCGGCGGCGACGCGGTAAGGGGGACCCCCCGCCCCCCCCCGGCGCCCTGCGCGCCCCGAGTCCCGGGAGGGTGGTGGGTCCTGGGGAGCCCGCGCAGGGCCGGCGGATGGGGAGGTTTTGGGGGTTCAGTGCCCTCCTTTCTCCCCGCCTGGAGGAGTCTCCACCTTGGAGACCCCCGCGCTGGACACCAAGGTCCCCAGATGCGCGCGGGGAGGTCCCGGAGCGAGAGGATGGGGGACCTGAGGCTCGGGTCCCAGCGCCCCTGGACTGCCTGGTGTACCCCCCTTTCCTCGGCCCCCCGATGGGAAGGCGGCCCGGAGCCGGAGGGGGACCCGGGCGCCAGGCTGGAGGCGTCCGCGCCACGCGGGAGCCGGGGAGCCCCGGGTTCGGCGTCCCCCGGAGCGGACTCGGATGGAAACGGGCCGCCGCCGCTGCTCCCCGGGCCCGGACACCCCCCCAAACGCGGCGGTTTTCGGGGTCCCCGGCGGCGCTGCGTGCGCCCCGGGCGGGACCCGCTGGAGGAGCCGGCGGAGCGGGGCGCGCAGCCCCGGGGGCAAGAAGGAGATAAAATAACGGTCTTCCCCGTCCGCCCCGGAGAGAAAACCCACGGATAACGGCTGAACGGACGCCTCCCGCTCCGAAACGGACCCCGAACTGGTCCCCGAACCGGACCCCGAACCGGACCCACCGAACCGGGAGGGGAAAAACTTACAAAACTCAGGGCCTGCGGGGGGGACCCCAGCTCAGGCTCATTGTGGGGCGCAGCCTGGGGCCGCTCAGCCGCCTTTGGGGTCTCCCCTCTTCCCCCAGAAGCGCCCCGAGGGTGGACGTGCCCGCGTTTTAAAGCCCGAATTCCTTGCATGGGCCCCGGGTCCGAGTCGAGGGCGAAATGCGGCTTTTCCGGGAAAAGTTTCCCCGAAGCCCGGCCCGCTCCCCGCAGACCTGGAGGGAAGGGGCCAGAGCCTGTAGCTTTTCCATCCCCAGCGCTAGGGTCACCCCGTTTCCAAACACACAGCCGGCACCCCAGTTTTCCCAGGCGGGGGTCCCCATCCGGGCGGTGTCCCTAGCCTCAGCGGGGGCGCAGGCCGGAGGCTGAATTTGAGCCCCAAAACGCTGTCCCTGGACGAAGGTCCGAAGGTCCTGGTGCGCCCCTCTGCCGAGGGGTACCCGCCCCTGGACCCTCCCTCCCTCCCCGGCTCATCGGCGCTTCCCGCCCGGACCAGAGAGAGGACCAGGTCCCCGGAACCAGGGGGAACCACTTGGGCCCAGTCCACCCCCATCGGAACCAAGAGCCCAAACCCGGAGCTCCCCATTTCCCTCCTCCTCCTCCCGGGGCTCCCGGGGTGCGGACACAACTGTGACCCGGTTTGTTTACAAACAGCTGGTGCGGGTTGGAGCCCCTTCCCGCTCCCCCAGAACGGCAGCTGCTCCGCGCGCTGCGAAAGCCACACTTTTCATCCTATTCCATCTTTTTAAAAAATTACATATTTTATTGATTTTATTTTCCACAGAGAGGAAGAGAGAGGGACAGAGAGCTAGAAGCATCCGTGAGAGAGAAACATCCATCAGCTGCCTCCTGCACCCACCGCACCGGGGATGTGCCCGCCACCGAGGTGCATGCCCTTGGCCGGCATCGAACCCGGGACCCTTCCGTCCGCAGGCCGACACTCTGTCCACGGAGCCACGCCGGTTGTGGCTCCTTTTCCATTCTTGTTGGGGTTTGGAAACAGGCCCCAAACGACCCTTCTTGTGCGGGCTCAGGCCTTTTTCAAAGAGGCTCGGGGTGGCCTCGGTGGTGGCGTGTCCTCCAGTGGCCAGTGGGTCCGTGTCCTCCAGTGGCCGGCGGTTCCGAGTCCTGGGGTGGCCAGCGGGTCCCAGGAACGGGCGGGAAGGGGGTGAGACGCATGGGGCGAAGGTTCCCACCGCCGTGCGCTGTGGCACGGTGGCACCGTGGGTCCCCCCTCCCCGCGCCCCCCTCACCCGGCTGCACTGGGCCCCCCGCAGGGCCTGCCCCCGCTGAGCCCGGAGAAGCCCGCGCTGTGCGCCGGCTGCGGCGGGAAGATCGCCGACCGCTACTACCTGCTGGCCGTGGACAAGCAGTGGCACCTGCGCTGCCTCAAGTGCTGCGAGTGCAAGCTGGCGTTGGAGTCCGAGCTCACCTGCTTCGCCAAGGACGGCAGCATCTACTGCAAGGAGGACTACTACAGGTGCGCCCGGCACCGGCACCCTCCCCCTGGGCATCTTCCCCGCGGGCACCCTCTCCCCGCTCTCCTCCCCGGGCACCCTCCCCCTGGGCACCCTCCCCCTGGGCATCCTCCCGGGCACCCTCCCCGGCTCCGGTCCCTGCGCGCTCCGCTCCCCGCCCTCCGCCCCTTCGGGGACCGGTCAGGGGGCCGGACACCAGGGAAATCCGCTGCGTCCACTTCCACCAGCGGCCCCAAGACGCACCGTGAGGATTGGGGGGACGTGGGGGGCACCGGGTTTGCAGTGACCCCGGTGCGCGCCAGCCCGGGCACCCTCCCCGGCGACGCTCCCCGCCTTCCGCCCCTTCGGGGACCGGTCAGGGGGCCGGACACCAGGGAAATCCGCTGCGCCCACTTCCACCAGCGGCCCCAAGACGCCCCATGAGGATGGGGGGACGTGGGGGGGGGGGACCGGGTTTGCAGTGACCCCCGTGCGCGCCGGCCCAGCACCCTTCCCGGCTCCGCGCCCCGCGCCCCGGCTCCCCGGCTCTCTCCCCGCGCGCCTTCCGCCCTTCGAGGACCGGTCAGGGGCCCGGACACCAGGGAAATCCTCTGCGCCCACTTCCACCAGCGGCCCCAACACGCCCCGTGAGGATGGGGGGACGTGGGGGGACGTGGGGGGCCGGGAGGTGCCGTGACCCCCGCGCGCGCCGGCCCCTCCTGCAGCGCGCGGAGCGGACCCGCGGGCAAGTCCCGGCGCATAAAATAACGGTCCGCGCTCCTCGGAGGCGAAGCGGGTTTTTCTTTCTTCTTCCCGTTTACTGCGAACCGGCGGGGGCCGCGCCTTAGACCTGAGCCCCGGCCCTGGGTGTTGGGTTGCGTTTGGCAAGGGCAGCGGCGGGGGGACCCCAGTGATGACCTGGGGAGGGAGGGAGGGCTGCTCCAGCCCAAAGCCAGGCGCCCCGGTTCCCGGTGCGTCCCCGCCGGGCTGGGGGGACCGCGGGCTGCCGGGGGCGCGGCTGGTTCGTTCCTCCCACCGCCGCCCAGGCGCCAGGACGGGGAGGACGGGGAAGGGGATGGAGAGGGCGCGCCGGGGACCCGCTGCTCCGTGCGCCCCGGACCCGCTCCCCGCGCAGCTCCGGGAGCGAGGCCGTTAGAACCGAAGCCGCTTTGCAGCCCCTGAGAGCCGTTTCCACCGGCGTGGCAATCGCGTGGCCTTCCCATCCGTGGCGAGTCAGCGAGTGCAGAAGCTGCTGTTTTATTTGCTTTTGTAAAAAATATATTTTTTATTGATTTTTTTTTAACAGAGAGGAAGGGAGAGGGAGAGAGAGCTAGAAACCCCGATGAGAGCGAAACAGCACCCACCAGCCGCCTCCTGCACACCTCCTACCGGGGATGTGCCCGCCACCAAGGTCCATGCCCTTGACCGGAATCGAACCCGGGACCCTTCAGTCTGCAGGCCGACGCTCTGTCCGCTGAACCACACCAGTTAGGGCTGTTTTATTTTCTTAAAAACAAACAAAAACAGACAGACAGACAAAAACTTGGTCCGAGTGGCTCAGGGGTTGAGCGTCAACAAGAGATCTCGGTTAATGCCCTGGTCATCCTCTCTCCTCGTGGATGTTTCTTTTTTTACTATATATATATATATATATATATATATATATATATATATATATATATATATATATTTTATTGATTTTTTTTACAGAGAGGAAAGGAGAGGGATAGAGAGTTAGAAACATCGATGACATGAGAGAGAAATATCCATCAGCTGCCTCTTGCACACCCCCTCCTGGGGATGTGCCGGCAACCCAGGTCCATGCTCTTGACTGGGACCCTTCTGTCTGCTGGCTGACGCTCCATCCACTGAGCCACACCGGTTTCGGTTATCACGGCTTCCTTCCTAACAGAATAATCCTGTATTCAAGGTGACCACGCTGCTCGCCCATTAAAAAATTCGCAGGGGCTCGTGGATGTTTCTTTCTCCTCTCTCCCATCCTCTCTGAAGTCAAATAAAATGAAATATTTTTTTTTAAAAAATCTCCATCGTACAGAGAAGGAAACTCAGTACCAGCTGCTGTGGAGGGAAGGGTTCTTTGCTCGGTGGGTCCCAACAGGACCAACTAGCAGATGAAGAAAATTTTTAAAAAAAGCCGGCTCGGCTGGGCCACCGCTGACCGCCTCCCCCCCCCCCCAGCCCCAGGGTGTCCCTCGGAGGGGAGACGGCCCTGACCGCTGGACCCCCCTTCCCTTCCAGAAGGTTCTCCGTGCAGCGGTGCGCCCGCTGCCACCTGGGCATCTCGGCCTCGGAGATGGTGATGCGGGCGCGGGACGCCGTCTACCACCTCGGCTGCTTCACCTGCTCCACCTGCGGCAAGACGCTGGCCACGGGCGACCACTTCGGCATGAAGGACGGCCTGGTGTACTGCCGGGCCCACTTCGAGGCGCTGCTGCAGGCCGAGTACCCCGCCGCCTCCGGGGCCGGGGCCGGGGCCGGGGCGCCGCCGCTGAGCTACGCCGAGCTGGCGGCCAAGGGCGCCGGCCTGGCGCTGCCCTACTTCAACGGCACGGGCGCCGTGCCCAAGGGGCGGCCCCGGAAACGCAAGAGCCCCGCGCTGGGCGTGGACCTCGTCGGTTACAGCTCAGGTGGGTCCCTCATGGACACCCCCATCCCCTGTCCCCTAAACACTGAGCCCCCAGAGAGCACCCCCTCCAAGGTCTGGTCCAGGAAGCCCTTGGGATCCCATCCGCTGGGGTGGAAGGAGGGAGAGAGGGAGATGGGGTGATGGAGGTGGAGGAGGGAGAGGGAGATGGGGTGATGGGGAGGGAGGAGGGGAGGGAGACAGGGTGATGGAGGTGGAGGAGGGAGAGGGAGATGGGGTGATGGGGAGGGAGGAGGGAGAGGGAGATGGGGTGATGGGGAGGGAGGAGGAGGGAGAGGGAGATGGGGTGATGGGGGTGGAGGAGGGAGAGGGAGATGGGGTGATGGGAGAGGGAGAAGGAGAGGGAGATGGGGTGATGGGGAGGGAGGAGGGAGAGGGAGATGGGGTGATGGAGGTGGAGGAGGGAGAGGGAGATGGGGTGATGGAGGTGGAGGAGGGAGAGGGAGATGGGGTGATGGGGAGGAGGGAGAGGGAGATGGGGTGATGGAGGTGGAGGAGGGAGAGGGAGAAGGGGTGATGGGGAGGGAGGAGGGAGAGGGAGATGGGGTGATGGGGAGGGAGGAGGGAGAGGGAGATGGGGTGATGGAGGTGGAGGAGGGAGAGGGAGAAGGGGTGATGGGGAGGAGGAGGGAGAGGGAGATGGGGTGATGGGGAGAGAGGAGGAGGGAGAGGGAGATGGGGTGATGGAGGTGGAGAAGGGAGAGGGAGAAGGGGTGATGGGGAGGGAGGAGGAGAGGGAGATGGGGTGATGGAGGAGGAGGGAGAGGGAGATGGGGTGATGGAAGAGGGAGAAGGAGAGGGAGAAGGGGTGATGGGGAGGGAGGAGGAGAGGGAGATGGGGTGATGGGGGAGGAGGAGGGAGAGGGAGATGGGGTGATGGGGGAGGGAGGAGGAGAGGGAGATGGGGTGATGGGGAGGGAGGAGGGAGAGGGAGATGGGGTGATGGGGAGGGAGGAGGAGAGGGAGTCGGGGGTGATGGCGATGGAGGAGGAGAGACAGGATGGGAAGAGAGCCGGGGACGGGGATGGGGGGAGAGAGGACCCTTGGTTTACGTTGTGGCCACAAAACCACACTGGGCACCCCACAGTTCCCCTGGCGCCCCCCTCCCTCCCCCAGGCGCGTGGAGTCGCGGTCGCCCATTAGTTAACGAGCCCATTAGCGTCTGGCTCCGGATCCCAGCCCAGCGCCCCCGGGCGATTCCTGGGTGGAAGCCGCTTTATAGACCCCCGGAAGGCTTTCCTGAGCACAGCACAAAATAAAAAATCTTCCGAGCCCTCTCCCCTCCCCCTGCGGCCCTGGGGGCAAGGGCAGGGGCTGCGGTCGGTGCCAGGAAAACAGTGTCAGGAGCTCAGGAGCTGGGACAAGGCGGCCCTGAGGTTGGGGGGCAGCCGCTGGCTGGCGGGGGGCTGGGGGGTCATGGGGAGCCGGTGGGGGTGAGCCGGCTCCATTCCTAGGTCGGGGTCCAGGCCGGCTGCCCGGGAAGGTGGAGAGAGCTTCCAGGTGAGGCCCTCGGGGTGGGGTGAGGGTGGGGAATGGGGGGGTGTCTCTGCGTACCCCCTCTTTGAACTATAAACAAAACAAAAGGCAGGCACAGGCCACCGAGCGCCCCTCGCCCTTGCTGTTGGGGACACGGGGACCGGCACCCCTTCTCTCCCTGCCCCGTTTCCTATTGTTGGTAGCCTGCACCCCCTTTCTTACCCCCCAGGTGGGGATGGGGACCCCAATGGCACTCCGCCTGGGACGGAGGCCCCAGCCGCTGGGAAAGGGGGTTCCCGTCGCCCTGGGCCAACTTTCGGGGTGTCTCAGGACCGGCCCTGTTCAGACCCTGGTCCGGCTCAGGCTGGGGACCTCAGGGATTTGGGGGGAGAGGGACTCAGACTAGGGGAGTCGCTCTGTTGGAAGGGATCTTGGGGGCCACGCGGCGGCAACCCCACTCTGTTTCCGCACGCGGGAACATGGGGGGGGGACGCGGGCACCCCAATACGCGCATTGATGCCTCTCGTTTTCTCTCTGCGCCCCCAAGGGACACGGGTAGGGCGCCCCGTCTCCTTTCTGGCTCAGCAGCGCCCCTCGCATCCGAGCAGCAGCCTGTCCCCCAAGGTCAGGGGCCGGCAGGGCGGCGGGAACGCAGCGTCCTGCTCTCGAACCCCGAGCTTCCAGGGTCGGACCCGCCGCGGGCGCGCACCCCAGGGAGATGCCGGGAATGGGGGGTCCCCAGCGTGGCTTCAGGGGTCCCTGTGGCCTCACGCCGGGGCCCCTGGGCGAAGGAAGAAGGGTCCAGGGTCCCATCCCACAGGGCGCCCCAAGGCAGTGTGTGTCATCGGGGTGGGGGGTGGCCCTGGTGTTGCCAAACCCCGGTGGGCAGAGGTCTCAGCTTCCTGCTCTCCCCGCTGAGCTCCGGAGGGAGGAGGGAGGGAGGGAGGAGGGAGGGAGGAGGGAGGGGAGGGCTCTGGCTCGGACCCTTTACCCAGCGCTTCCTCCCTGTGGGCTCCCGGTGGGGGAGGCGGCCTGGGCGGAAATGATCCTTTATTCATGGAAGGCGACAGCAGAATCGAAATCCGGAGCCACTCACCCAGGCGCCAGCGCCCTAATTAGAGCGAGAGCGAGCGAGCCAGCGAGAGAGAGAGAGAGAGAGAGAGAGAGAGAGAGAGATATCAGCAGGAATCCCTGAAGGGTGAAGGACAATGCTCCCTAACCAGAAGCCAGCCTGGTTTCCCCTCATTGATTGAATCAAATTGGCTGAATGTGTCTTTTTAAAAAAATATATTTTTATTGATTTTTTTTTTTTACAGAGAGAGGGATAGAGAGTTAGAAACATCGACAAGAGAGAAGCATCCATCAGCTGCCCCCTGCGCCCTCCCCACTGGGGACGTGCCCGCCACCCAGGCACATGCCCTGGACCGGAATCGCACCCGGGACCCTTGAGTCCGCAGGCCGACGCGCTGCCCGCTGAGCCGCACCGGTCAGGGCCTGCATGCGGCTTTGCGTGGCACCCCCCTTCCCGTTAGGGGGGCTGTGGGCGCCCCTCCACTCCCGTCCCCCCCCCAGTCTGCCCGCCTCGGGGGGCCAATGCCTCTCTATCCACCCACCTGCCCCATCCTTCCCTCCCGGACGTCCCCCCAGAGGTGAGCGAGCACGCAGCCCCCATGTCTCTCCTGTCAGCCCGAGAGCCTCCGGAGAGAAACGGGGTGCCCTTCACCCCCCCTTTTCCCCCTTTACAGAAACGCCCACCGGTGCGTGTCGGGGGGGCCAGTGTGTCCCAGAGCTAGCGACGGACGGACGGGAAGGCTTCGGGGTGAGAGCCCAGCGCGTCCGTCCCGGGGCGGAAAGTGAGACGGAGCCCCGGCTGGCGCTCACCCTCCTCCTGGGCCGTGGCGGTGGTCGTGGCCGTGGCTCCCCTCGGTCTGGCCTTGTCAGCTCCGCTTGCTTCCAGGAGAGACCCGTCCATAGCAAACAAACAGCGTGCGGACGCCGAGGGGGATCTGCTGACGAGGAGGATGGGAGATTTGGCCGGGATTGGCTCGTGATGGCAAGAAGGCAGATGCAGTTCCTTTCCCGGGAGATGTTGTGGCTCCCCTCCACACACCTGGGGGTGCAGAGGAGCCGAATTTGGAATGCTGGGTGCGACGTTGGCCCCTGGGGCAGGCCGCGGCTGTGGGACGCTGGATGGTCATGCGTGGAGAGATGGACGGGAGGGTCCCCGCTGGCTGCGTCTCCACATCTCCCCGGTTTCAGATTTCAGACGCACCCGGTGGCTGCTGTCCCTCGCTCGCTCGGCGTGGCACTGACCCCTAGCGGTCTCCCAGGGATCGGTCAGGACGGGAAGGCTCCCCCAGAACTGGGAGGGGTGGCGGGAAGCTCACCACGGGGCGCCCGTTCCGCCGGCAGCAGCGACGGCGCACCATAAAGCAGTCAGGCCCTCTCGTTAACGCGGCGCCAGATGTGCGTGTGGCGAGGACAGTTTTAAAAGAGAGATCACTTCGTCCCGTAAATCGGGGGCGGGGAGGAGGGGAACCCCCCTTCCCCGCGGCTTCCGAATGAAGCCCCGGGGACACCCCGTCGCGGGCGTGCTTCCAGAACGAATGTATTTGCGGTTACACACGCGCGCGCTTGGGCAGGTGACTCAGGATCGAGCTCGCCTGCAGGTGAACTGGATGGCTCTATTACATTGCACCCGTGGTCGGCAAACCTCGGCTCTCTCGGGCCCCGGGAGGGCGGCTCTTCCACCAGAGGCCGCGGGCCTGGGCGCGTCTGTGTTGGAAGGAGCGGCGGGAGAAGGCGTGTGCGTTTGAGCAACGTGGCTCTCCGGAGGGAGACACGGCCGTCGTGGTGTCTTTGGTGGTATTTGGCTCCGAGGACGGGTGAGTTTGCCGACCCCTGATGGAAGCGATGTAACACAGCCACCGGGGAAAAAAAAAAAAACACAGGGCGTCGCATGCAGGTGCCACGGAGCGCCGGCCACCTCCTTGTCCGCGGGGCCCGTGTTCCGTGTGGACGCAGCATGCGGATGGGCTAGGAGTTGCACTCGAGCCTAAGACCCGGGACCCCAGGGGAGAGGGAGGTAGCAGAGGGCGTCGTCAAACACCTGCGGAGTCTCGGGGCTCACGGGTAGGATCCCATCCAAGGGGTGCTGGTCGGGAGAACCGGCGTGTTGTGTGCGACGGGAAGGCAGTCTCACGGGCAGAAGCCCAGGGTGACTAAGGCGGGAACGGGCGGTTGCATGTTGCGGGTACACTGGTAATCCGGGGGTGGCATACAGCCCGGTTAAGTGGAGCTAAGCAGAGTCGAAACCGGTGTGGCTCAGTGGATAGAGCGTCGGCCTGCAGGAAGGAAGGGTCCCCGGTTCGATCCCGGTCAAGGGCATGGACCTTGGCGGCGGGCACATCCCCGGTGGGGGGCATGCAGGAGGCAACTGGTGGATGCTTCTCGCTCATGGATGTTTCTAGCTCCCTCTATCTCTCTCCCTTCCTCTCTGTAAAATATACATATATATATAAAGTTTTCCCTTTGCCATCATGTTTGCCCTGGAGAGCGGGTGGGTTTTTAGAAACGACCTTTCCAGTGCCCAGCTGCCCACCGCGGGGATAATGACCGCCAGGATGGGCCGGCGTGGCCTCCAGAGGCTGAGAGAGGAGAGGAGGGGGGAGGAGAGGCCGCCCGCCCACTCTGGGCCAGGGCACTGCTCACCCCCGCACACCAGCCAGAGCCCCAGGGCCGAGAACTGAGTCTGTGAGTGAGCACCCTCTGAGCTGGGGGCTGGGATCCGGGAAATGTGGGGAGCTGGGGGCTGGGGGCGGGGAGGAGCTGGGAGCTGCTGGGAGGAGCTGGGGGCTGCTGGGAGGAGCTGGGAGGAGCTGGGAGGAGCTGGGGGCTGCTGGGAGGAGCTGGGGGCTGCTGGGAGAAGCTGGGGGCTGCTGGGAGGAGCTGGGGGCTGCTGGGAGGAGCTGGGAGGAGCTGGGAGGAGCTGGGGGCTGCTGGGAGGAGCTGGGAGGAGCTGGGAGGAGCTGGGGGCTGCTGGGAGGAGCTGGGAGGAGCTGGGAGGAGCTGGGAGGAGCTGGGAGGAGCTGGGGGCTGCTGGGAGAAGCTGGGGGCTGCTGGGAGGAGCTGGGGGCTGCTGGGAGGAGCTGGGAGGAGCTGGGAGCTGCTGGGAGGAGCTGGGAGGAGCTGGGAGGAGCTGGGGGCTGCTGGGAGGAGCTGGGGGCTGCTGGGAGGAGCTGGGAGGAGCTGGGGGCTGCTGGGAGGAGCTGGGAGGAGCTGGGAGCTGCTGGGAGGAGCTGGGAGGAGCTGGGAGGAGCTGGGGGTGCTGGGAGGAGCTGGGAGGAGCTGGGAGGAGCTGCTGGGGGCTGCTGGGAGGAGCTGGGAGCTGCTGGGGGCTGCTGGGGGCTGTGGGAACTCAGGCCGGGGTCCAGTGCAGACAAGTCTGGGCTCACGCCTCCCGGGAACACGTATAAAGCAGCCCCAAGGGGAGACTGTGCTCTGCCAGGCCAGCCCCCCGTTAACCCGTGACAGCAGACAAGGAAAAAGAGCCCCAAAAATCACATTCCTGCGACGGCATAGGCTCTCTGCCTGCCTGGTGTGTGCCTTCCCTCCTCCTCCGCACTTCCCTTTCCCGACAGACAAGGCTGTAGGGAGCTCAGAAAAGGCTAAGCATTGCCACCCCCTCCCCGCCGGTGTGGTTCAGTGGGGAGAGCGTCGGCCTGTGAACTGAAGGGTTTGGGGTTCGATCCCGGTCAAGGGTGCGTGTGCAGGCTCCTCCCCGGCCCGGGCCCGGGTCAGGGCGCGTGCAGGAGGCCACCCATCGGTGTGTTTCTCTCTCTCTCTCTCTCTCTCTCTCTCTCTCAAAACCAATGGAAAACTATCTTCGGGAGGAGGATGCAAGAGGAGAGAGAAAGAAAGAGACTTGGCCAGTGGCTCCTGAAACTCTCAGATTCAGGCGCATTAAAATGAGCCAAATGCTTAGACCGGCGGTGGGCAAACTCATCTGTCCTCAGAGCCAAATACCAACAGCACCACGATGGACATGTCTTTGGAGAGCCACGTTTAAATATATATATATATATTGATATTTTACAGAGAGGAAGGGAGAGAGATAGAGAGCTAGAAACATCCATGAGAGAGACACATTGACCAGCTGCCTCCTGCACACACCCCCCACTGGGGATGTGCCCGCAACCAGGTCCATGCCCTTGACCAGAATCGAACCTGGGACCCATCAGTCCCCAGACCGACGCTCTATCCACGGAGCCACACAGGTTTCGGCGAGAGACACGTTTTTTTTAAAACGTAAACTTCTCCTGACACCACATCTTCCGCACAGACTTGCCCGGGCCCGTGGTGTTCTGTGGAAGAGCCGCCCTCCAGGGGCCAGAGAGCCGCATGTGGCTCTCGGGCCGCAGTTTGCCCACCGCGGGCTTAGTGGGTGCACCTCACTTCACAGATTCTGACCGAGTGGAAATGCAGAGTCCCTCCTGTAAGCTGCGTGTACGGAGGGATGGGAAGAAGACGCCAGGAAGGGGTTATTTTTCTCTCTCTTTTGGAGATCGCTCTCACGTCCACACTCACAGCGGCTTTTCATCCTATGTCGTCGCCCCGGCAACCATCCCACCAAAGGGGAGAGACACCCGGAATGTCCTGTGGCATCCGCCGCGGCCGTGGGCACCTCCCCAGGCTGACGCGGGCCACGGGGCTGTTTGGTTGCCTGGAGACCTCCCTCGTGGGATAGACGACAGCCGAGCCCACTGCTATTTACTTTTCATTTCATTTTTCATTTTTATTTTTAAAATATATTTTATTGATTTTTTTTACAGAGAGGAAGAGAGAGGGAGAGAGAGTTAGAAACATTGATGAGAGAGAATCATCGATCAGCTGCCTCCTGCACGCCCCCTACTGGGGATGTGCCCGCCACCAAGGTCCATGCCCTTGACTGGGGAATTGAACCCGGGACCTTTCAGTCCGCAGGCCGACGCTCTATCCACTGAGCACACCGGTTTCGGCATCATTTTAATTTTTTAAATATCTTTAATATATATATATATATATATATATATATATATATATATATATATATATATTACTGATATTTTACAGAGAGGCAGAGAGAGGGAGGATAGAGAGTCAGAAACAGGGACGAGAGACCTGGCTGGTGTGGCTCAGTGGACAGAGCGTCGGCCTGCGGACGGAAGGGTCCCGGGTGCGATTCTGAGTCAAGGGCATGGGCCTTGGTGGTGGGCACATCCCCGGTGGGGGGGGGTGTGCAGGAGGCGGCTGATGGATGATTCTCTCTCATCGATGTTTCTAGCTCTCTATCCCTCTCTCTTCCTCTCTGAAAAAGTCAATAAAATATATTTAGGAAAAAAAAATGAGAGAGAATCCTGGATGGGCTGCCTCCTGCACGCCCCCTACTGGCAAACTCATTAGTCAACAGAGCTAAACATCAACAACACAATGATTGCCATTTCTTTTGAGAGCCACATTTAAAAAATATATATAATTTGTTTCACAAAGGAAGGGACAGGGAACGAGAGATAGAAACATCCATGATGAGAGAGAATCGTGGATCGGCTGCCTCCTGCACAACCCCCCACTGGGGATCAAGCCCACAACCCAGGCATATGCCCTTGACCGGAATCGAACCCGCAACCTTTCAGTCCACAGGCCGACGCTCTATCCACTGAGCCAAGCCAGCTGGGACGAGAGCCACGTTTTTTAAACTTAAACTTGTGGGGCCTGAGCTTGTAATCTGGGTGTGTGCCCTGATGGGGAATTGAACCCGTGACCTCCTGCTCCATCCTTCCTTCTGGCCAGGCCTGTGGTCCATCGGTCCATGCATCCATCCACCTATCCACCCATCCATCATCCACCCATCCACCCACCCATCCACCCACCCATCCACCCACCCATCCACCCACCCATCCATCCACCCATCCACCCACCCATCCATCCACCCATCCATCAATCCACCCATCCATCCACCCATCCATCCACCCACCCATCCATCCACCCATCCATCCATCCTTCCCGGCCAGGCCTGTGGTGCATCGGTCCATCCATTCATCCACCCATCCACCCACCCACCCATCCATCCATCCATCCATTCTTCCTTCTGGCCAGGCCTGTGGTCCATCGGTCCATCCATCCACCCACCCATCCACCCACCCTTCCTTCCTTCCTTCCTTCCTTCCTTCCTTCCTTCCTTCCTCCCTCCCTCCCTCCCTCCCTCCCTCCCTTCCTTCCTTCCTTCCTTCCTTCCTTCCTTCCTTCCTTCCGGCCAGGCCTGTGGTCCATCTGTCCATCCATCCATCCATCCATCCACCCACCCATCCATCCACCCATCCATCCATCCACCCATCCATCCATCCACCCATCTATCCACCCATCCCTCCCTCCATCCCTCCCTCCCTCCACCCCTCCCTCCACCCCTCCACCCCCTGCCGTGGCCCAGCGTCCTCCCCCCGCCCCGGGGCCCGCACTGAGCCCCGCCCGCCCCTCTCCCCCCCCGCAGGTTGCAACGAGAACGAGGCGGACCCGCTGGACCGCGACCCGCAGCCCTACCCGCCCTCGCAGAAGGCCAAGCGCATGCGCACCTCCTTCAAGCACCACCAGCTGCGGACCATGAAGTCCTACTTCGCCATCAACCACAACCCCGACGCCAAGGACCTCAAGCAGCTCGCCCAGAAGACGGGCCTCACCAAGCGGGTGCTGCAGGTAAGGCCGCCCCCTGTCCCCCCGGTGCGCCCCGAGTCTGCCCGCCGCCCCCCGGCCCACCTGCCAGCCGGCCCGCACCCTGGCCAGGAGCTAGGTCTACCCCCTGCCACCCCGGGTGAGGATGCTCAGCTCAGAGACCGGGTGCTGAGGAGCCTCAGGGTCCTCTCCCCAGGCAGGCGCCCCCAGAGAGAGCAGGGATTTAAAAAAATAAAAATAGAAATAAAAAACCAATGCAGCCAGGTGTGTCCCCGTCCCCGTCCCCGGACCCCGAGACGGAGAGTGGGTCCTCCCGGCCACGCAGGGCTCGGGGGTAGGATCTGCACAA
The DNA here is from genome assembly GCA_963924515.1 of Vespertilio murinus. Taxonomy (NCBI): domain Eukaryota; kingdom Metazoa; phylum Chordata; class Mammalia; order Chiroptera; family Vespertilionidae; genus Vespertilio; species Vespertilio murinus. Next base: position 1,269,651 of record OZ004721.1, on the reverse strand, counting down.
CCCGTGGCTTTTCTGTTTCTGTTTTTTTGGTTTTTGCTTTTGTTTAAGCCGTGGCTCCCGCACAGACTTGTGGGGGACCCCGCCCGCCCGGCTGGCTCCTCAGCAAACTCTGGGCAGCTGCTCCCTGTCAGGTCCAAGTTCAGGGGCACCCCCTTTTCCTCCTTCCTTCCTTCCTTCCTTCCTTCCTTCCTTCCTTCCTTCCTTCCTTCCTTCCTTCCTTCCTCTCTCTCTCTCTCTCTCTCTCTCTCTCTCTCTCTCTCTCTCTTTTCTTGCTTTCTTTCTCTCTCTCTTTCTTTCTTTCTCTCTCTTCCTTCCTTCCTTCCTTCCTTCCTTTCTCTCTCTCTCCCTTCCTTCTTTCCTTCCTTCCTTCCTTCCTTCCTTCCTTCCTTCCTTCCTCTCTCTCTCTCTCTCTCTTTCTTGCTTTCTTTCTCTCTCTCTTTCTTTCTTTCTCTCTCTTCCTTCCTTCCTTCCTTCCTTCCTTTCTCTCTCTCTCCCTTCCTTCCTTCCTTCCTTCCTTCCTTCCTCTCTCTCTCTCTCTCTCTCTCTCTCTCTCTCTCTCTCTCTTTCTTGCTTTCTTTCTCTCTCTCTTTCTTTCTTTCTTTCTCTCTCTTCCTTCCTTCCTTCCTTTCTCTCTCTCTCCCTTCCTTCCTTCCTTCCTTTCTTTCTTTCTTTCTTTCTTTCTTTCTTTCTTTCTCTCCCTTCCTTCCTTCCTTCCTTCCTTCCTTCCTTCCTGCCTTTCTCTCTCTCTCTCTCTCTTCCTTTCTTTCTCTCTTTCTTTCTCTCTCTTCCTTCCTTCCTTCCTTCCTTCCTCTCTCTTTCTTTCTTTCTTTCTTTCTTTCTTTCTTTCTTTCTTTCTCTCTATCTCTCTCTCTCCCTTCCTTCCTTCCTTTCTCTCTCTCTCTCTTTCTTTTTTTCTTTCTTTCTTTCTTTCTCTCTCTCTTTCTTTCTTCCTTTCTTTCTCTCTCTCCCTTCCTTCCTTCCTTCCTTCCTTCCTTCCTTCCTTCCTTCCTTCCTTCCTTTCTCTCTCTCCCTTCCTTCCTTCCTTCCTTCCTTCCTTCCTTCCTTCCTTCCTTCCTTCCTTCCTTCTTCTTTTTTCCTTTTCCTGTCTTTTCTGACTCCCCCAAAGCCACAGTAGGTGAGCCTCTAACCAATCCATCGGAGCGGGCGTTTTCTCACGGGAAGGAGCCACTTTTCTAGAAACGCCAGGCCAGACAGGGGGCGGGGACGGCGCCCCGGGGCCCTCCTCCCTCTCTCCCCCTCTCTCTCCCTCTCTCTCCCTCTCTCTCCCTCTCTCTCAGGGATACAGGCCAGGCATGTAACACCCCACCCGCACCCCCTCCCCCCGTGGGGGGCTGTCTGGGGCCTGGTGGCCCCCGGAAGGATCCCCTTCCCCTGTGTCCGTCTGTCTCCGGGACGGCCCCAGCCCCGGGGAAGGATGCTCGTTTGGCAGGAGGGAGCCAGGCTCTGTCCGAGACCCGCTCTCCCCCTCCTCCTCCTCCTCCTCCTCCTCCTCCTCCTCCTCCTCCTCCAAAGACAGCCGCTGAGGAGTCTTGGGGGAGCCCCCGTGTCCAGGGTGTCCCCACTGGAAGCTCAGACGTCCCCTGGGGCCCTGGTTAAGCCTGGGGGAGGGGGTAGATGCAGTCGGTAGAACATCTGTAGTATTCACGGAAGGAATCTATTGTTTTTTTTTAAAAGCCCCCCCCCCCCAAAAAAGGCAAATAATAAGACCCTTCTCTCCCATCCAGAAAAAGAAACCATTATTGTATTTAAAAAAAATATGGTTGTTAAAAAATATTTTTATTGATTTCAGAGATAGGAAGGGGGAGGAAGAGACAGAGAGAGGAACATCCATGAGGAGAAAGAATCAGGGATCCGCTGCCTCCTGCATACCCCACCCTGGGGACGGAGCCCGCCCCCCGGGCCTGAGCCCCGACCGGGAATCGAACCCTGACCTCCTGGGTCATGGGTGGATGCTCAACCCCTGAGCCACGCCGGCCGGGCTAAAACATGTTTTTATTTACTTTTTAGAGAGAGGGAGGGAGAAGGATAGAGCGATAGAAACATCGGCAAGCGGGAAGCATCATGAATTGGCTGCCTCCTGCTCGGCCCCAACGGAGGCACATGCCCTTGACCAGAATCGAACCCGGGACCCCTTCAGCCCGCACGCTGACGCTCTACCCACGGAGCCAGACCGGCTAGGGCAGAAACAATTATTTGAAAAAAGAGAGAGGAAAAAAAGAAAAATATATATATAAATAATTTTTTTAAAAAGGATTTGATTCCCGGTCAAGGGCACAGGCCCAGGTTGCAGGCTCAATCCCCAGCGTGGGGCGTGCAGGAGGCAGCCGGTCCACGATTCTCTCTCACCCCACGGACGTTTCAGTCTCTTCCTCTCCCTTCCTCTCTGACATCAATAAAAACCAATTACTAAGCCGAAACCGGTGTGGCTCCGTGGACAGAGCGTCGGCCTGCGGACTGAAAGGTCCCGGGTTCGATTCCCGTCAAGGGCCCGTTCCTTGGTGGAGGGCACGTCCCCGGTGGGGGGATGTGCAGGAGGCGGCCGGTCGATGCTTCTCTCTCATCGACATTTCTGGCTCTCTATCCCTCTCCCTTCCTCTCTGTGAAATATCAATAAAACATATATTTTTTTAAAAATAAAAATAAAAACCACTTAAAAATTTTAAAAAAATGTTTAAAGAAAAGGACAATACCATTTACGCTGCAGAATTGTGAGGATTAAACAAAGAAAGAAAGGAAGGAAGGAAGGAAGGAAGGAAGGAAGGAAGAATGGAAGGAAGGAAGGAAAGAAAGAAGGAAGGAAGGAAGGAAGGAAGGAGGAATAAAAGGGAAAGAGAGACAGAGAGAGGGAAAAAAGAGTCCAAAGTGAAACCTCGGTAAAGACGTCCCTCGGGATTGATTGGTTTGCAGGTGTGGTTCCAAAACGCCCGCGCCAAGTTCAGGAGGAACCTTTTGCGGCAGGAGAACGGGGGTGTGGATAAGACCGAGGGCCCCCCGCTCCCGGCGCCGGCCCCGGCGGCGGCCCCCGCGGACAGCGGCGCCCTCACCCCGCCCGGCCCCCCGGCGGCCGCCCTCGCGGACCTGGCCAACCCCCCTCGCCCCGTGACCTCTGACCTGGACAGCAGCCGGGGGCCCGCCAGCCCCCCCCAGACCACCCTCACCAGCCTTTTCTGACAGCGGTTTCCTGCTTTTTTACTGTCGTTGGGGGGTTTTTTTGTGTGTGTTTTTTTTTACAAAAAATGCTTCCTCTTCTTTGGATTCTGATCCTAATTATTATTATTTTATTATTTTATTATTGCCAAGGTCTCCCCCCAACCCCCTCCTCCCACCTCTCCCTCCCTCCTGACTCGAAAGATAATTGGGGAAATTGGGGAAATTAAAACAGCCCGGGGCAGGTAGCATCAGCGGCCGCGTGGCGAGCGAGTTTGCCTTCCCATCGACAGCGTGTATTTATTATTATTATTAATTATTATTAATTTTGCCTACAAAGCTTAGTTGGATTTTTTGGTTTTTTTGGTGTTGTTTTTATTTTTTTATTTTGGGGGAAAACGAGTCGGATCATTCGGTCAGCAAGGGAAATTACATTTTGTGGGGTTTTTTTGTTGTTGTTGTTTTTGGGATCATCCAAGTGCCTCTTAAAATTGTACATTACTTATTTCCAGAAATCTCGGAGAGGTGGGGGGGGGGAAGAAAAAAAAAAGAGAGCGTGGTGTTTTGATGGGGAAAAGAGTCATTTTTCCGGGTCGGCGATTTAGGCGGATTGGACGTTCCTTCGGGAATCTTGCCGCTGGGCGTGGATTTTAAATCTTGGGGAATTTTGAAAACGCCCCGTTTTCTAAAAAAAATATTTTTTTTTTTTTTTTTTTTTTTTTTTTTTTAAATATATTTTATTGATATTTTACAGAGAGGAAGGGAGAGAGATAGAGAGCCAGAAACGTCGATGAGAGAGAAACATCGACCAGCTGCCTCTTGCACACCCCCTACCGGGGATGTGCCCGCAACCAAGGTACATGCCCTTGACCGGAATCGAACCCGGGACCTTTCAGTCCACAGACCGACGCTCTATCCACTGAGCCAAACCGGTTTCGGCTAAAAAAAAAAAAATATTTTTAAATTGATATATTAAAAAAAAGAAAAAGAAAAGAGTGTTTTGGACACTCCTTTTTCTTACGGAGGAGGAGGAATGCGATTCAGCAACAGCGGTGCCAGCAGCGGCAGCTCCAACAGGAGAGAGATCCCGTTAGATTTACGAGGTGGCGGGGGTCCCCCCAGGAGTACGATGCCCCGTCCCCCAAAGGGCTGTGCTGCTTCGCAAACCTCCCATTAGCCGCTGGGAACGGCCCTCACCCTCCCTCCGCACCCACACAGCCCCCAAGAGCGCTTGAAACCGTGTGAGTTTTTTTTTTAGCTGCCCACGGCCGGCCGTGGGAAAACCATTCTTTCCAAATGAATTTTTTTTTCCCCCTGCAGGAAAAGTGGGAATACGCAAAACATAATTTTTTTTTTAAGGAGCCCGGGGGAGGAAAAAAAAAACCCGAGTAACCGTCACGGAGAGCCTTATGAATTCATTGGCGTGAGCTGGCCCGTGACAGTGTGTCTGGCGCGTTCCACGTGGAACCGGAGAAGCCGGTGCCAGCTAGGAGAATTCTGTGCTGTTCTTATGTCACGCTGGCACAGGCCCCCCTACGTGTGTCAGGAGGAAGCCTTTCTGACCCCAGAGACTTTTAAAGTTGTTATTAACGCAGAGATAAACCCCGAGGCCGTGTGGATGCTGATCTGACTGTATTTCCTAGCTTACAGTAGAATTATTCTGTTTTTTTGTTTTGTTTTGTTCTCCCTTTTCATTTAAGCTAAAAATCGTCACAGTCTGGGCAGGGGTGAGTGTCCATGGCTAGACTTCCGTGGTGGTTAAATACCAATTAGGACGTGGCTTTCCCAATAATAATTAATAATAATAATAATTAATAATAATGATTAAAGATAAAAGGAAGGCGTCTTGCGTTAGCGGATTGTGAAGATTGACTTTGCACATGTCCCCCCTTTCCTGGGCCCCCCCCCAGTGTCCTCTCTGGTGGTCCAAAGCGTCTGTGTCCCCGATTTTTTTTTTCTCTTTCCCTCCCCCCACCCCCCACCCCAAGATGTCCTTCCGGCTGTGTCATAGACGTGCGGTTTCCGTCATCGACAGCTCACTGCCCACATTTAAAGTGCATTATTATTGTAACTTTTTTGCTCAGGGTCTTTAGAAAAACTTAGCACAGAAGAAAAGAAAAAAAAGGTAGCTTATTTTTTAAGAAAAAAAATAAAAATAATAATAAAAAAATTAAGTTAAGAGAGGGACGGGCGATTCAGTTAACACTGTACCCGCAGGAAAGGCGTGATGTACATCACGTGGGGGTCATCTTCGACGGGGCGGGAATCGACTTAACCTGTTTTTGTTTTTTTGTGTGTGTGCGTGTGTGTGTGTGGTTTTTAATTATGTTTTTTTTTTTTGGTGGGGGAGGCATTTGCCACTCACCAGACCAAACATACCCCCTCGCTAAGGCCGAGAGGGGTCCTCCCCACGCACACGCTTTCCTTTGGAGGAACAGCTGATGGTACTACGCCGCGTCCGCCCCGTGACGCGGGCGGACGATAACTCAGATTCTCCTTATGTGCCTTAACGATCTCCCTCGGAAGTCCGTTGTTTTGTGTTTTGTGTGTTTTGTGTGTGTGTGTGTGTGTGTGGAGGAGGAGAAAAAAAAAATGAGTAATCAGGATGCTGGTTTGTGTGTGTGTGTGTGTGTGTGTCTGCTGGCTGTTGGAAACCCTTCAGACGCCTCACTTGGTTTTGTGCTGTCTGACCTCTCCGATCTCTGAGAACCCTCTTGGCCGGCCAGCGGGGGGCGGGCCTGTCGCTAGGAGGTCCAAGGAGTCTTTTTATCTATCGAGCTTTCGTGTGGGTAGTACAGTTCACGTGGTCTTTTGTTAATGGATAAAAAATAAATAAAAATGCATTGTATAGAAGAAACGTATCCCCCCCCCCGCCCCCTCCCTCCCTGCCTCCCTCCCCCTCAAATATTTATTGGACCAAACAATTGTGATTGATCCTATTAAATCTGTGTGAACAAACCATTGCCGCATCGAAGGAGTTTTATTTCCCACCAAGGTTTGCCGGGGAGCCTAATGCGTGTCCAATGCTCGGTGGTAGAAGCTATGAAAGGGGGTAAAATACAAATGCTTTAAAATAAAAAAAATAGTCAATCAAACATACAAAGAGGGTTAAGACCTCCCGACGTCTGAATCGTTTGAAATGGACGACCCCCTAGTCGTGGCAATGTCCGTTTTCTTAGGGTAGCAGTAATGCCCCATAGATTTGAGTCTTGGAATCTTCTAGAATTTTTTTTTAAGAATTCTAGATCTTTTTAAGAATCTATTTTTTTAAGAAAAAAAAAGAGAGTGATAATGTGATTGCATGAAAAAAAAAAAAACTGAATAGCAAGTCTCTTTGAGCCGCCCAATGGATGTTTGTAGATCTGACTAGAAATTGCAGACCCCCCCCGCGGAAAATCCGTAGCCGCTCTGTAGTTAACAAATTGTCACTATGATTTTTTTCAGGGAGAACAAATCTTGGGGTATTACAGCCAAACATCCCGACGTTTGAAAGTTCCCTAAAGTATTAAAAGAAGGGGGAAGTTTGATCGGAAAATCCACAGCAGTGAAGACAAAGACAAAAATATTAGGTTATGGCTAATTCCACACACGCACACTCTTTAAAAAATAAAAATAAAAATAAAAATAAAATAAATAAAAATACCTATTGAGCCAAAAAGGAAAAAAAAAAAAAAAAGAGCAAGAGAGAGAAAACGTAAATGTCACGACCTGGTGGTGGCGGACGCTAACTCTGTTCCTTATGACGTCGAACACACACACACACACACACACACACACACACACACACATGGGGGCGGAGGGAGGCGGGGGGGGGGGGGACGGGCGTCACGTGATGTGGCTTAACGTGAAACATAGAGCCACCTGTCCGAGGTATGCGCACCCCCCACCCACCCACCTCTTGACGCCGGTCTTTCCTTGGAAAAGCGTATCCCGGCCCCCCAGCCAAGCACAGCCCGGCCCCACCCCTGCCTCCCCCTGCTTGCTTGCTCACTTGCCCCCGGGCCCCGGCCCTACCTGTGAACGGCATCTTCCAACGATGACGCCATAGCCACACCAGGGCTCGCGGGAGAAAGGAGGGATCAGGCCCCGGCCCCCCGGGTCCCCCACTACCTACACCCCGATATTCTAGCCTCCTTTGTTCGTCCCCTTCGCATCAGAAATCTCTGCATGTGCCTCTCCCACGGCGGCGCCCCTCTGTACGAAGACCGCCTCTTTGCTGTTTTTCCTGTATGCTCCTTAGCTTTCACGAATAAACATTTCCTTCTACGCTCGCGCGAGAGCACAGTTACCTTTGTGGGAAAGACACGCACACATGGCCACGGAGGCCGGGTTTGCACGCCCGTCTCCGGCAGGGGGGGGGGGAGCAGATGTAGGAGGCACGTCGAGGTGGACTTGACCGTGTGGATGGGCGGGTAGTCTAGGATGCCGTGGACTCCTTGGTTCTTGAACAACTCTCGTGTGTCAATGGACGTGTGTATTAGAAAAGAAAAGAGACACACACACACACACACACACATACACACACACACACACACACACAAGACACCCCGAATGACAGCACAATGAACTTAAGGCTCGAGTAGCGGGTAAACATCTCAGCCCCTGGGGCAGACGGTCAAGGTCACAGGTCCGGACAGCTCTGTACGTACGTACGTGCCCACATCCGCTATGCAACGGGCAAACTGATGGGAGAATCCCAATCTATTCTGGACGCTGCCGAGACCCGGTCCTTGCAGAGTTCACTGTATGGGACACGAGAGACACACACGACACACACAGACACAGACACACACACACAGGGGTGCACGTGGGGAGAGGGGGCACGCATCCTACGTAGGAATGAGGTTGGTGTCTCTTTTCAAGGGGACGTTGGGAGAAAGGATTTAAAAAAAAAAACAAAAACACGGTTGCTTGTTGAGCTGTGTACCCAAAGCAGACATGAAACACGTCTTAACTCTCCGAGAAGAGTCCTTTTTTTTGTTTGTTTTCACGGCGATGATGGAGTGTTTATTCTATACAGACGAGCCCTCGTGGAAATGGTGTAACGTTCTGCGGGCGGCAGACATTAAATGTTCCGCTCGACACGCGTTCTCCGAATCCTGAATGTGTTCTTACACATGCTTGCATTTCCTGGGTGCTCGAGAAAATAAAAAATGAAAATAAAATAAAATAAAAATAAAAACAAGTGTAAAGAAAGAGCAACTCACGGTTTTAAAATAAAGAAGAGCTGAAACCGGTGTGGCTCAGTGGATAGAGCGTCGGCCTGCGGACTGAAGGGTCCCGGGTTCGATTCCGGTCAAGGGCATGTGCCTTGGTTGCGGGCACATCCCCAGTGGGGGGTGTGCAAGAGGCAGCTGGTGGATGTTTCTCTCTCTTTGATGTTTCTAACTCTCTATCCCCCTCTCTTCCTCTCTGTAAAAAAATCAATAAAACATATTTAAAAGAAAAAAGAAAAAAAAACTCGATTGCTGAGTTTATAAAAATAAAATAAATAAATAAAAATAAAGAAGAAGGGAAACAAAGAGCCACACGCCACGACACGTACACAGTTGGGAGCGGTCGCCAGCCACGCCGGCTTCGTGGGGACCCTGAATCTTTGCGCCTCATTGAACCCTCGCTCCTGGCGTGTAGCGACTCGGGTAGATTTTTCTGGTCCATTTCCGGCCGGGGTGTGGGGGTCTCCACCCCCCAACTCTGCCTCCTTCTGACCAGCTCCTCCGCGCCCTGCGGCAGTGGTGGTCAGAAACACCGTGGCACCTCACCCGGTCCTACAAACGTTTAGATTCTTGTCTGACACGTGAGATGCAGGGCGGAGGAGGGGCGAGGGCATCGTTGAGAGCAGACGTGGGGCGGGCGGGTGGACGGGGGAAGGAACACAAAATAATACATATTTGAAATAGGCACATCCTAAAATTATTTTTAACTTTTTAAAGTACATTTTTATCGATGTCAGAGAGGGAGGGAGAGAGAGAGAGATAGGAACATCATGGATGAGAGAGAATCATGGACCGGCTGCCTCCTGCACACCCCCTACTGGGGATGGAGCCCACAACCTGGGCCTGTGCCCTGACCGGGAATTGAACCCTGACCTCCTGGTTCCTGGGTGGACGCTCAAGCATGGAGCCACCCCAGCTGGGGGAAATAGGCCCTTTTTTTTAAGCAAAAGGCAGCACGCTGATGGTGTGAGTGTGAAGAGAACAGAGCAGGCGACGGAGTCAAACCGAGGCGAAGGAGGCAGGCGGGTGTGGGTAGACATCGGGGCTCTGAGGTTCCCTCCCTGTACCTCCGACCCCGGAGGCCTGGGTCAGCCCAACTCCTGGCGAATGGATCTTGTGCACAAAAAGGCCAAACAGCCCTGGCCGGTGTGGTTCAGTGGACAGAGCCTCAGCCTGTGCACTGAAAGGTCCCAGGTTCGATTCCGGGTCGAGGGCACAGGCCCGGGTTGTGGGCTCCATCCCCAGGGTGGGGCGTGCGGGAGGTAGCCGGTCTGAGATGCTCTCTCATCACGGATGTTTATTTCTCTCTCTCCCTCTCCCTTCCTCTCGGACATCAATAAGAAACAACACCCCCAGCCCCCCCAAAAAATGCCCTTGACCGGAATCGAACCCGAGACCCTTCAGTCCTCAGGCTGATGCTCTATCCACTGAGCCACACCGGCTCCGGCTGGCAATTCCATTTTTTACTTTTTAAGGGAATGCCACGCTGCTGCTCTCCGCAGCGGCTGCACCGGTCTGCATGGACCTTGGTGGCGGGCACATCCCCAGTGGGGGGCGTGCAGGAGGCAGCTGGTCGATGATTCTCTCTCGTTGACATTTCTAAGTCTCTATTCCCTCTCCTTCCTCTCTGTGAAAAATCAATAAAATATATATTTAAAACACACAC
>OZ004721.1:1180829-1259401 GCA_963924515.1 Vespertilio murinus | reverse complement strand
TGTTTCTAACTCTATCCCACTCTCTTCCTCTCTGTAAAAAATCAATAAAATATGCCGAAACCGGTGTGGCTCGGTGGATAGAGCGTCGGCCTGCGGACGGAAAGGTCCCGGGTTCGATTCCGGTCAAGGGCATGGACCTTGGTGGCGGGCACATCCCCAGTGGGGGGTGTGCAAGAGGCAGCTGGTTGGTGTTTCTCTCTCATCGACATTTCTAGCTCTTTATCTCTCTCCCTTCCTCTCTGTAAAATATCAATTAAAAATATATTTATTAAAAAATATATTGAAGAAGAAGAAGAAGAAGAAGAAGAAGAAGAGGAGGAGGAGAAAGTTAGAAGGACTGGCTGGTGTGACTCAGTGGTTGAGCGTCGACCTAGGAACCAGGAGGTCACGGGTTCCATTCCTGGTCAAGGCATGTACCCAAGGGTTTCGGGCTGGATCCCCAGTAGGGGGCGTGCAGGAGGCGGCCAATCCATGATTCTCTCTCATCATCGTGGATATTTCTCTCTTTCTCCCTCTCCCTTCCTCTCTGAAATCCATATATATATATATACTTTTTAAAATATATATATTTTATTGATGTTTTACAGAGAGGAAGGAAGAGAGATAGAGAGATAGAAACGTCGACCAGCTGCCTCTTGCACACCCCCCACCGGGGATGTGCCCGCCACCAAGGTCCATGCCCTTGACCGGAATCGAACCCGGGACCCTTCACTCCGCAGGCCGACGCTCTATCACTGAGCCACACCGGTTTCGGCTATATATACTCTTTTTTTTTTTTAATGCGTTTTACCCCATAAATCACTAGCCTTGGCCGAGCATTTTCTTCGACTCTCCTCCGCGTTTCCCCTGCGGGCCGGGGGCGAGCATGGAAAATCTCACCTTCCCAGACAGCCCGCCTGGACCCCGCCGCCCGCTAACCCGCCGGCGGCCGGGGAGCTGGAATTTATATTTAACTTCAAATGCTCCTCCCCGCAAAGGTCAGCCCTCGGGCCCGGCGCGGCCGCTTCTGGGGGTAACGGAGCCGGCTCCGCGGCCCGCCCCGTGATTTACGAGCCTCTCGCAGATTTATTGGGGTCGCCTTGGCACCCCCGGCCCTCCGTCTCCCGAACCCGAACATCTACGGCGTTTTATTTCTTTTCTTTCTTTCTTTTTTTTTTCTCTTCCCCTTCTTGGCTACATACAATGGCTAAGAGGGTCTCCTACCCTGTGTCCCCGAAAATAAGACAGCGTCTTCTATTAATGTTGGCTCCCAAAGACGCGCTAGGTCTTATTTTTAGGGGATGTCTTATTTTTCCATGAAGAAGAATACAGTACACATGTATTGTTAAATGAAAATAAAGGACATCTCTCTCTCGAAAATAAAGGACATTTATGACCTGTCTACGGTACGGTAGTAACGGTAGTTGTCAACACAAACCAGACACACTGTGAATCCTACGGTATCAAGAATTTACTCATTTATTTGCTGAAACTGGTGTGGCTCAGTGGATAGAGCGTCGGCCTGCGGACTGAAAGGTCCCAGGTTCGATTCCGGTCAAGGGCATGGACCTGGGTTGCGGGCACATCCCCAGTAGGGGGGTGTGCAGGAGGCAGCTGATGGATATTTCTCTATCATCTATGTTTCTAACTCTTTGTCCCTCTCCCTTCCTCTCTGTGAAAAAATCAGTAAAAAATATATATTTTTTTAAAGTTGGCTCCATCTGCCGAAACCGGTTTGGCTCAGTGGATAGAGCGTCGGTCTGGGGACTGAAAGGTCCCAGGTTCGATTCCGGTCAAGGGCATGTACCTTGGTTGCAGGCACATCCCCGGTAGGGGGCGTGCAAGAGGCGGCTGGTCGATGTTTCTCTCTCATTGACTTTCTAGCTCTATCTCTCTCTCCCTTTCTCTCTGTAAAAATATCAATAAAACATTTAAAAAAAAAAAAGTTGGCTCCATCAGCTGAAACCGGTTTGGCTCAGAGGATAGAGCGTCGGTCTGGGGACTGAAAGGTCCCGGGTTCGATTCCGGCCAAGGGCATGGACCTGGGTTGCGGGCACATCCCCAGTGGGGGGCATGCAGGAGGCAGCTGATGGATGTTTCTCTCTCATGGATGTTTCTAACTCTCTCTCCCTCTCCCTTCCTCTCTGTGAAAAAATCAGTAAAAAATATATATAGTTTTTAAAAAGTTGGCTCCATGGATGGCGTTGGAGGAAGACAGACGGCTGAGGACGCACGGGACCCCGGGCCCGAATGTGTTCCCTCCCCTCGCAGACACGGGCTGCCATCTTCTCAGGTGATTCACGGCGGCGGGCGCCAAGCTCCGGGGTGCCCATCCCGGGCGCGCCGGCCCGGCCCCCGGATTTATGGTCGGCGACGTGCCGGGCCAGCCCGGGGCTGGTGGCGTGGGGCTCCAAGAGAAACAAAACGCCTGGAACTTCCTCCTCTGGGGCCGACCTCTCGCCGTAAAGCAAACGTGGGGGGACCCAGCCCCGGGGGGGGGGGGGCCTGGACCATCACTCACGCCTGCCCGCCGCCGGCCCGTTATCTCGGGGCCGCTATGAATCAGACCCACGCTGTGCAAATCCACGCGGCAGCCAGCCGGTGATGGATTGATTGATTGATTGATTAAAGAAGGTGGTTGAGCATGGGGGACCAGGATACCACGGGCTTCCATTGGAGATGGGTACCTCCCGCCGGCTGCTTCCAGGGATGAATCGAGGAAGAGGAGACCCGGGGGTCTGCTTTTAAGGGGGGCACAGGGGGTGGGGCTGAGGCCACGGCTCCAGTGGGCTGGATCCCCAGTGTGTGTGTGTGTGTGTGTGTGTGTGTGTTGGCGGGGGGCGGGGGGGTGGGGTGGGCAATGCGGGAGGCAGCCGATCCATGATTCTCTCCCCTTCTGGATGTTTCTGACTCTCTCTCACTCTCCCTTCCTCTTGGGAAATCAATAAACACATATTTTTTTTTAAAAGAAAAAACAGCAATGGTAAGCTATGTACACAGATAATACCTTAATAAAAAAATTAATAAAAAGGAAAAAAAAATCAGGAGTTTTTTTTTGTTGTTGTTTTTGTTTTGTTTTTAAGTAGCTTTGGAGGAGAGTTGTCGAGTGTTTAAGCGGCAACCATCGGTCTCTAAAGCCAGAAACCTGAGCCTCTTTCTTTCCTTTTTAAAGTATATTTTATTGATTTTTTTTTTTTTTTTACAGAGAGGGAGGGAGAGGGACAGAGAGTTAGAAACATTGATGAGAGAGACCGCCTCCTGCACACCCCCCACTGGGGATGTGCCCGCAGCCAAGGTCCATGCCCTTGACCGGAATCGAACCCGGGACCCTTCAGTCCGCAGGCCGACGCTCTGTCCACGGAGCCACACCGGTTTCGGCAGGAGTTTTTTGTTTTTTAAAAAAATTATATTTTATTGATATTTTACAGAGAGGAAGAGAGAGGGAGAGAGAGCTAGAAACATAAATGGGAGAGAAATATCCATCAGCTGCCTCCTGCATGCCCCCTACTGGGGATGTGCCCGCTACCCAGGCCCATGCCCTTGACCGGAATCGAACCCGGGACCTTTCAGTCCGCAGGCCGGCGCTCTGTCCACGGAGCCACACCGGTTTCGGCAGGAGTTTTTTTTTTTTTTTTTAGTCCAGCAGATCTGAAGGCCTGTATTTTAAAGAAATACCATGGGCTTTGGGAACCGATCGATCCCGTTTAAGCCGTATCCGAGCCGCGCGGACGGAGCCATCAATCTCCGAGCCCGGTCGAAGGCGGCCTGGCCGGCGCCTCTCCGGGGGCCGCTAGGCCGTTTACAGCGGTCAGGCCCGCCGGCGTCCGGCTCAGGGCATCCCGGGAAATATCGACAGGCCTGACAGGTGAGAGAAGGTAGCGGAATGGGTCTCTCCCCGCGGTCGGCAAACTCCTCCGTCCACAGAGCCAAACGTCCACAGCACGACAATTGAAGTTTTTTTTGGAGAGCCACATTTTTTTAGACGTAAACCTCTTCTCACCCGGGACCCTTTAGTCCGCAGGCGGACACTCTATCCACTGAGCCACACCAGTGGATATCCCATAGTATTTTATTTTATTATTATTATCATTTTTTTACAGAGAGGAAGGGAGAGGGAGAGAGAGAGCTAGAAGTATCGATGAGAGAGAAACATCGATCAGCTGCCTCCTGCACGCCCCCCACTGGGGATGTGCCCGCAACCAAGGTCCATGCCCTTGACCGGAATCGAACCTGGGACCCTTCAGTCTGCAGGCCGACGCTCTATCCACTGGGCCACACCGGTTTTGGCTTGGGCAAACTTTGACTCGAGGGCCACCGTGGGCTCTTACACGGGACCGGAGGGCCGGCACAAAAGCAGCCTGACCGTGCTGGCACTCTCCTCTTGGGCTGCTGGGGAAGGAGCGGAGGGGAGAGCAAGAGAACCCTCCTCCGCTCTTCCAGCTCCGCGGGCCGGAGAGAACAGCCGGACTATCTTTTGTCTCTGGACTCTTTAGTCACCTACGCGAAGCCCCTTTCTGTAAGGCCGAGGGACACCAACATTTATGGAGAATTAGTTAAGTCCTGGAAACGCACCTTTTCCTGACCCTCCCAGGTGACGCTTGGACAGAAAACGTTTTGAGATCTGCTGTGCTGCGATAAAGGTGCTTCTCATTAAAAAACGACTGCAGCCGAAACCGGTGTGGCTCAGTGGAGAGAGAGCGCCGGCCTGCGGACCGAAAGGTCCCGGGTTCGATTCCGGTCAGGGGCATGTATCTTGGTTGCGGGCACATCCCCGGTGGGGGGTGTGCAAGAGGCAGCTGGTCAATGATTCTCTCTCATCGATGTTTCTAACTCTCTATCCCTCTCTGTAAAAAATCAATAAAATATATTTTAAAATAATAATAAAACTTAAAAAATAATAAAATAATAAAAAAGAATGTCTGCCATCTTTAAAAACAGACAAACAAACAAACAAACAAACAAAACACAGCAGCACAAAGAACACAGAACAAAAACCCCACAGATGAATCCCAATAACTTTGTAAATCACAGTCTGGAACCAGAGTCTCCTGTCTTTGCAGAGAATTCTCTCCCTTAGTCTGACCACAGCTGGTCTTGATATATAGCAAGGCCTCTCTCCCTTTGCTCTCTTTTCTCTCTCTCTCTCTCTCTCTCTTCTCTCTCTCTCTCCTTTCTCCTCTCTCTCTCTCTCCTCTCTTCCTCTCTCTCTCTCTCCTCTCTTCCTCTCTCTCTCTCTCTCTTGCTCTCTCTCTCTCTCCTCTCTCTCTCTTTCACTCTCTTCTCTCTCTCTCTCTCTCTCTCTCTCCTCTCTCTCTCTTCTCTCTTTCGCTCTCTTCTCTCTCTCTCTCTCTCTCTCTCTCTCTCTCTTTCCCCTCTCTTCCTCTCTCTCTCTTTCCCCTCTCTTCCTCTCTCTCTCTCTCTCCTCTCTTCCTCCCTCTTTCTCTATCCTCTCTCTTCCTCTCTCTCCTCTCTCTTCCTCTCTCTCTCTCTTGTTCTCTCTCTCTCTCCTTTCTCTCTCTCCTCTCTTCCTCTCTCTCTCCTCTCTCTTCTTGCTCTCTCTCTCTCTCCTTTCTCTCTCTCTCTCCCTCTCTTCCTCTCTCTCTCTCTCTCCCCTCTCTCTTCCTCTCTCTCTCTCTCTCTCTCTCCTCTCTCTTCTTGCTCTCTCTCTCTCTTGCTCTCTCTCTCTCTCCTTTCTCTCTCTCTCTCTCCCTCTCTTCCTCTTTCTCCCTCTCTCTCTCTCTCCTCTCTCTCCTCTCTCTCCTCTCTCTCTCTCTCTCTCTCTCTCTCTCTCTCTCTCTCTCTCTCTCTGGAACAGCCTGTGGGCCTCAGGGAATCCCCCCCCCCCTTTCTCTCTGCCCCGGGGAGAACCCCAGGTTTTATCACGGCATCTCCGGCTGTGTCATCCCGGATGCTTCGGGCCGAATTGCAGCTCCACCCGGCTTATCTGTCCGTCTGTCTATCTTATCATCTATCTGTCTTCCTTTCTCTTCCGGCTTCACCTCCCCCTCAGTCCATTCCTTCCCTCGGGGGTTTTCCGCGTGTGAATTCTGCAAGGGCGGGATGCTTCCGTCCTTGGTGGGGGCGGGATTCGACGTGGAGATAGAGTTCCAGGAACATTTTTCAGTCCACACCTGGAGCCGAAGGCCGTAGATTCAGGACTTGGAATCTCTCCTGCCTCTGCCCTCCCGCCCCGCCTCGGGTCTCGGGTCCGGGAAGGAAAGGTTCGGGGGACTGGACGGAGCCCTCAGACGGGTCCGTCTGGACTTCTGATGGGCGTGACACGAACAGAGGGGCTGTGACTCGGCCGTTCTAGGAAGGTTGGGATTCCTCGTTCCGTTAAGACCCCCGCTTCGGCCAAGACCGGTGTGGCTCAGTGGATAGAGCGTCGGCCTGCGGACTGAAAGGTCCCGGGTTCAGTTACTGTCAAGGGCATGGACCTTGGTTGCGGGCACATCGCCAGTAAGGGGTGTGCAGGAGGCAGCTGGTCAATGTCTCTAACCCTCTATCCCTCTCCCTTCCTCTCGGTAAAAGTCAACATATATCCGAGAGGAAGGGAGAGGGACAGAGACCTAGAAACATCGATGAGAGAAGAACATCGACCAGCCGCCTCCTGCACGCCCCCCACTGGGGATGTGCCCGCCACCGAGGTCCATGCCCTTGACTGGAATCGAACCCGGGACCCTTCAGTCCGCAGGCCGACGCTCTATCCACTGAGCCACACCGGTTTCGGCTAAAAATATATTTAAAAAAATAGAAATAAACACAGGAGAAGGCAGGTGAGCATGGTTCAGCCATCGGCTTGCTCTGACCTAGTTCTCTCTCTCTCTCTCTCTCTCTCTCTCTCTCTCTCTCTCTCTCTCTGTCTCTCTCTCTGTTTTTCCCAAGTTGGCTGTGTAGTCTACCCTCCCTCCCGGCTCCGGAGCATTCCCCCAACAAAATAAATAATTAAAGCCCCGGAGGAGCCGCCGGGAGGGAGCGTCTCGGTAATTGACACGGCGCGGACGCGTGTCGCGGATGTAACGGCATTAGACTTGCAGATGTTAATGAGCCGCGTGGCTCGGGGTGGCTGGGAGCCGGCGTGCGCTCCCGACACGGCGGACACGGCGAGGACGCTGACACCTGCCAGCCGTGGGAGCAGGGAGCGGCGAACGCTCTTCCTTTCTTTTCTTTAAAAAAAAACAAAAACATTTTATTGATTTTTCACAGAGAGGAAGGGAGAGAGATAGAAGAGTTAGAAACATCGATGAGAGAGAATCATCGGCCAGCTGCCTCTTGCACACTCCACACTGGGGATGTGCCCGCAACCAAGGCACGTGCCCCTGACCGGGATCGAACCCGGGACCCTTCCAGTCCCCAGGCCGACGCTCTACCCACTGAGCCACACCGGCGAGGGCTCTGAATGCTTTTGTTGGAAATGGAAACGTGTAACTAAGAAGACTTTCCCCATTCGTGTGCACCCCGAGTATCAGCTTAATCATTCAATGTGTCATGCATTATCTTCGATAGACCATTAATACTGGCTTTTCTCGCCTTAACCGGTGTGGCTCAGTAGATAGAGCATCGGCCTGCGGACTGAAGGGTCCCGGGTTTGATGCCGGTCAAGGGCACAGACCTTGGTGGCGGGCACATCCCCAGTGGGAGGTGTGCAAGAGGCAGCTGATGGATGATTCTCTCTCATCGATGTTTGTAACTCTCTGTCCCTCTTCCTCTCTGTAAAAAAATCAATAAAATACATATATTTTTAGCCGAAACCGGTGTGGCTCCGTGGTTAGAGCATCGGCCTGCGGACTGAAGGGTCCCAGGTTTGATGCCGGTCAAGGGCATGGACCTTGGTGGCGGGCACATCCCCAGTGGGGGGTGTGCAGGAGGCAGCTGATCCATGATTCTCTCTCATCGATGCTTCTAACTCTCTATCCCTTTCTCTTCTACTCTGTAAAAAATCAATAAAATATATATATTTTAAAAACTTGTTAATTAAAAATAAAAACACACATTTTTAAAAATCCTGCTTTCTCTCTCTGCCCCCCAACGCCGTCTCCCCGTGCGAGGGCGGGCGGCACGGAACAAAAGAATGCCGGGCGGGCGTTGAATGCCACCCGGAGGAGCGGTGCCGAGGCTGAGACGGCACGAGCTCTCGGGCCCATAAATCAGGGCCGCGCTCTCGGCAGCTGAGCTCACACACCATGAGCCTTCGGCGGGAGGCGGCTCCGGCGGGCTAAGCTCTGCATGCCCGGGGCTTTAGCGCTGGCACCTCCCCGGAGGCCCGGGACAGGGTGCTCACTCCTCGCTGGCAGTGTCAGATTCCTTCCCCCCCCGGGGGGGGGGTTGTCTATGGGCCGGACTGGGGGTGCGTGGCAAGAGAGGAGGGGTGAGCTGAGACCGGTGTGGCTCGGTGGATAGAGCGCTGGCCTGCGGACGGAAGGGTCCCAGGTTCGATTCTAGTCAAGGGCATGTACCTTGGCAGCGGGCACGTCCCCGGTGGGGGGTGTGCAAGAGGCAGCTGGTCGACGATTCTCTCTCATCGAAGTTTCTTTTTTTCTTTTAATATATTTTATTGATTTTTTACAGAGAGGAGGAGAGAGGGATAGAGAGTTAGAAACACCGATGAGAGAGAAACATCCATCAGCTGCCTCCTGCACACCCCCCACCGGGGATGTGCCTGCCACCAAGGCACATGCCCTTGACCGGCATCGAATCCGGGACCCTTAAGTCTGCAGGCTGACACTCTATCCATTGAGCCACACCGGTTTCGGCTCATCGATGTTTCTAACTCTCTATCCCTGTTTCTTCCTCTCTGTAAAAAAATCAATAAAAATATTTTTAAAAAAAAGAAAAAGAAAGAAAGAAAGAAAAAGAGAGAGAGAAAGAAAGAAGAAAGAGAGAGAGGGGAAGAAAGAAAGAAGAAAGAAAGAAAGAAAGAAGAAAGAGAGAGAGGAAGAAAGAAAGAAGAAAGAAAGAAAGAAAGAAAGAAACAAAGAAGAAACAAAGAAAGAAAGAAAGAAAGAAAGAAAGAAAGAAAAAGAGAGAGGAAGAAAGAAAGAAGAAGAAAGAAAGAAAAAGAGAGAGAGGGGAAGAAAGAAAGAAAAAAGGAAGGAAGAAAGAAAGGAAGGAAGGAAGAGAAAGAAAGAAAGAAAGAAAGAAAAAGAAAGAAAGAAGAAAAGCAAGCAAGAAAGAAAGAAAGAAAGAAAGAAAGAAAGAAAGAAAGAAAGAAAGAAAGAAAGAAAGAAGGAAGGAAGGAAAGACAGAAAGGAATGAGGGAGGAGGTGGGGCCACTGGTAACTCCTTTCCAGGGGCTCCTGGCTGGGGTTCCAGCCGCCGGCGGACGGCCGGTGAACGCCGGTAGCCCCGGTTTACGGGGGACCATAAACCTGGCAGAATGCGGAGAACTGACTCCGGGCCGCTTTTACCCTCTTTAAAACAGAAACCAGAGAAATGAAAGGAAAAATAAGAAACGCCGGGAACGCCGCCCCGGGCCGGCCGCCGGCTCGCGTTTCACCCGCGGTGATGTCACCGTTTCGTATGGATTTGGAGCCGCTTTTCCATAATCACAGCCAGCCGAGGGCGGGGGGTTCTGTAATTAGCCGCCCGCCGGGGGAGGCGTCCCGCTCTCGTAAAACTCGGTTTTAAGGTGGTTTCAGGCCTTTATAAGCGGAGGAAGGCCGGCGTGGCTCAGGCGTGGAGCGTGGACCCGGGGACCAGGAGGGTCACGGTTCGATTCCCGGTCAAGGAATGGGGTGGTGTGGGAGCCGGGTGGCGGCTCCATCCGGGGGGTGGTGTGCAGGAGGCAGCTGGTCCCTGATTCTCTCTCATCACAGATGTTCCTATCTATCTATCTATCATCTATCTATCATCTATCTATCTATCATCACCTATCTATCATCAATCTATCTATCTATTTATCTATCTATCTATCATCTATCTTTTTAAAAAATATATTTTATTGATTTTTTTACAGAGAGGAAGGGAGAGGGATAGAAAACCAGAAACATCGATGAGAGAGAAACATCTATCAGCTGCCTCCTGCACGCTCCCCACACTGGGGATGTGCCCGCAACCCAGTGCACATGCCCTTGACAGGAATCAAACCCTGGACCCTTCAGTCCGCAGGCCGACGCTCCATCCGCGGAGCCACACCGGCCGGGAGGGTGGCTGCTATTTTTACCCATAACCAGACGGTGCTCAGCCCCCAGCCGGGTCATGGGGACACGGCCTCGCTGCCCTCCTGGGATCTGGGAGCTGGCGGTGGGAGGAGAGGACCCCCGTCCCGGCTGATCTGGTGTCATCGGCAGCCTGTCTGCGGGTGACCGGTCCACGGTGACCTCTGGCTCCCTGACGCCTTTCTCGGGGGGGCAGGGGGTTGTTCTCGACGCGAGAGAAAAAGATTTATTTCCCGATGCCGACCCCCGGGGCCCACAGCGGGGGGCCGGGCAGCGGTGACCTCCCCGGCCGCTGGCCGTCGGATTCCGCCTCCCTCCCCTTGGCCCCGGCCCCGCAGACATTTCGACAGCTTGACTAAGCCTGGCCGAGGCTCGCTGCCAACCCCCGCCGGCCGCTGCCAGCCGCGCCGGTAGCTCCTCAAAGGCCCCGGTGCCAGCAGCAGCGCCGGCTGGAGTCTGCTCCCACCCTCCGGGAGGGGGGCGAGGGCCTTTTTTTGCAGAGGGGGAGGATTTTGAGTATTACCTCACCGTCCTGCACGGGGGGAAAAAATGTTCCCCGCCAGTCTCTCTCCTTACAGAGGAGTCGAGTTCATACGGAGCCGGGGCTGGGTGAGACGACGGATTAACAAAAATAACGGTTTGGAAAAAATCAACACTAGCCTCTAATTCTTTAAAATATATATATAGTTTATTGATTTTTTTTTTTTTTACACAGAGAGGAAGGGAGAGGGATAGGGAGTTAGAAACATCCATCAGCCGCCTCCTGCACACCTCCTACTGGGGATGTGCCCGCAACCCAGGTCCATGGCCTTGACCGGAATCGAACCCGGGGCCTTTCAGTCCGCAGGCTGACGCTCTATCCACTGAGCCAAACCAGTTAGGGCATAATTTTTTAAAAAATATATATTATTTATTTATTTTTTAAAAATATGTTTTATTGGTTTTTCACAGAGAGGAAGGGAGAGGGATAGAGAGCTAGAAACGTCGATGAGAGAGAAACATCGACCAGCTGCCTCCTGCACACCTCGCACCGGGGATGTGCCCGCAACCAATGCATATGCCCCTAACCGGAATCGAACCCGGGACCTTTCAGTCCGCAGGCCGACACTCTATCCACTGAGCCAACCCGGTTTCGGCAAAAAATATTTTATTTTTTTAAAGACCTATTTGTATTGATTTGAGAGAGAGAGAGAGAGAGAGAGAGAAAGAGAGAGAGAGAGAGTGAGAAACATTAATGAGAGAGAAACATCCATCAGCTGCCTCCTGCATACCCCACTGGGGATGTGGCCCCCACCAAGGCCCATGCCCTTGACCGGAATCGAACCTGGGACCCTTCAGTCCACAGGCCCACTATCCACGGAGCCACACTGGTTTCGGCTTGAATTCTTTTTCCCTTCCTGCAAATGAGCTTGCTAACTCTTAATTCCGGAGGCGTCTGTAGCCTTGGCATGTGAGGCATGTGAGCCGTCAGGGACTCGGCCCGCCCGGAATCCGGAATCCCCGTGGGTGAGGGAGCAGGCCCGGAGGAGGGAGGGAGGGAGGGGGCGATAACGGTGGAATGAGGACTCCTTATCTCCTCCCATCTCTGGCCACCTGCTCGCCTCACCCAGGGGCTGGCTCACCCTTGCCAGAGGGGGCACGCACCTGGCCACCAGGTCACAGTATTCCTGACCCCTGGGCTGAGATCAGGAATCCAGGGGCGGGGCACTCCACACCGCCCCCCTAGCGGCCACCTCCGCTAACGCGCGCCCAGGTGTTGAGGAAGGGAAGGGGCTGCGGTGGGCATTCCCAGCGTGTGGCATCTCTGCAAGGCTCCTGGGATGTATAATTACATTATAATTATTATATTATATTATAATATATGCACAGCCTCTGATAATTATATTATAATTATATTACAATTATGTTATAATACATGCACGACCTCTTTAATTGAGATTGCCGGTGCAAACCAGGTTGTCCACTCTCTGGACACGTCCCAGGAGCCACTGCGGTCCAGGCCGGGATGCACTCGGTGGACAGGTCACCCCTTGCGAATTAGTGGGGCGCATGCAAAAATAAGTGAACAACTGCCGAAACCGGTGTGGCCCAGTGGACAGAGCGTCGGCCTGCAGACTGAAGGGTCCCGGGTTCGATTCCGGTCAAGGGCATGTACCTTGGTTGCAGGCACATCCCCAGTGGGGGGTGTGCAAGAGGCAGCTGATTGATGATTCTCTCTCATCGACGTTTCTAGCTCTCTATCCCTCTCCCTTCCTCTCTGTAAAAAATCAATAAAATATAAAAAAAAACAAAATAAAAATAAAAATAAGTGAACAACTGCCGAAACCGGTGTGGCTCAGTGGATAGAGCATCAGCCTGCGGACTGAGGGGCCCCGGGTTCGATTCCGGTCAAGGCCATGGACCTTGGTGGCGGGCACGTCCCCAGTAGGGGGTGTGCAGGAGGCAGCTGGTGGATGATTCTAGCTCTCTATCCCTCTCTCTTCCTCTCTGTAAGAAATCAATAAAGTATATATTTAAAAAAATAAATAGAAATAAGTGAACAACAACAACAACAAAACAAAGTTGTGTAGCTGGGAGGGAAGTTGCCCCGCTAGCTTGGGGATGGGGATGGGGATGGGGATGGGGATGGGGATGGGGATGGGGATGGGGATGGGGATGGGGATGGGGTGGGGGGCAGAACGGCGCGCCCCGCACAGCCAGGCCGAGCAGCAGCAGCAGCGATGTGCCAGGAGGCGGGGGGTCCCCAGGGCGGCCTCGGACCCGGAGTGAGGCTGCGGGGGTCCCCCCGGTGCGCGGGGGACACCGGGGAGTCTGCAGCGCGCTGCTCCGGGCTCCGGGCAGGAGTGGGCGTGGCCAGCGGCGCGGGGGCGTGGCCAGAGGCACAGGGGCGTGGCCATACGCGTAAGGGCGCGGCCAGCGGTGGGGGCGTGGCCATACGCGTGAGGGCTACGCCAGTGGCGGGGCGTGGCCAGGACGGTGGGGGCGTGGTCATGCACGCAAGGGCACGACCAGCGATGGGGGCGTGGTCAGGAGAGCGGGGGCGTGGCCAGGCGCGCAGGGGCGTGGCCACCCGTCGCCCCGCCCCCTCCTCGGGGATGCCGGGATGTTTACCCTCCTGACAGCAGCGGCGGCGGCGGCGGCGGCCGGGGAGGCGGAGCGGGAGCCGCGGGAGGATGGGCCGCCGCTAGGCTCGCTCTCGGGACGGGACGCGCGGGGCCGTGCGAGGCGGGGCGGCCGCGCCTGCAGCGTCCGGCGGGGGCGGCGTTGGGCTCCGGGCCCCGCAGTCACAGCCCCCCGCACGCACCCCGGCCCAGCGGGCCTTCCCGCGGCGCCGCCTGGCCGGGCCTGGCCTGGCCGGGCCGCCCGGGGCCCCTCGCGGGCAGGAGGCCGGACGCCTCCCAGCTTCCTGGTGAGTCGCCGCGGGGGCGCGGGCGTCGCGGGGTCGCGGGGCTGGAATGGCGGCGGGTCGGGGCAGTCGGGGCAGTCGGGGCGGCCTCGGGGCGGCCGGCGGGCCGGGAGGGGGGGCGGGGCGGGGCGCGCGGCGCCGAGGCCGGGGGATGGGGTCCCTCCGGCCCGGGGGCAGCGGCCGAGGCTCCGGCTCCGGCTCCGGGTCCGAGGGCCGAGGCCGCGGTAACGAAGAACCGGCGGCGGCATCGGCAACAGGTCTTCGCCGCCGGGACCCGAGCAACTTGGGGCGAAGTCCCGCCTCCCGCCGTCCGGCGCGCGCTGATTGGCCGCCCCGCTTATTTATCCGCCGCTGATTGGCGGGGCCCGGCCGTCAGCATCCGGCCGCCCGCCGGACCCGGCCGAGCGGAGTTCCGCGGCTGAGGGCGGGGTGCGGGGGGCGGAGCGGGGGGTGGGGGTCCCCGGGGAGCGCCGCCGGCCGGTTGGAGGGTGAGCCTCGGCGGGGGCGCCGTTAGGGCGGAGGACGGCCGGGAGGGAGGGAGGGAGGGAGGGAGGGATGGCCAGGCCCCCGCGGGCTCTGGGGGTGCGGGTGGGGGTGCGGGTGGGGGTGGAGGGGCCGGTGGTCAAGGAAGACATTGAACTTGGGAGGCCAGAGCCAGAGGGACGAAGGGGAGGCCGGGGGGACAAGGAGGAAGGTGGGGGTGATGGGGTGGGATGGGGTGGGGTGGGGGACAAACATCACCTTGCCCGGGTCAGGGTCACAGGGTCAGGGTGCAGCCCAGTCGCCCCCGTGCACCGCAGGCCTCGGGCCGGGACGTGGGCACCCGGGGGACCCGCCGCCGCGGGGCTGCAGACCTGGAGACCTGGACGGGGGTCAATAGGGAGGACTGACTGATCATCCTGCTGGAAGACGGGCCCCCGCCCTACAGCGTTGCAGGAATGAAGGGATTTTCTTGCTTTTTTTTTAAAAAAAAAAGAAAAAAATTAAAAATATATACTTTATTGATTTTTTTTTTTTTTTTTTTTTTTTTTTTTTTACAGAGAGGAAAGGAGAGGGAGAGTCAGAAACATCCATCAGCTGCCTCCTGCACCCCCACCTCCCCCACTGGGGATGTGCCTGCAACCAATGTACATGCCCTTGACCGGGATCGAACCCGGGACCCTGACCCTGGAGTCCGCAGGCCGATGCTCTGTCCACTGAGCCACACCGGTCAGGGCTTCTTGCTCCTTTTTAAAAATTATATATATATATATATATATATATATATATATATATATATAATTGATATTTTACAGAGAGGAAGGGAGAGAGCTAGAGAGCTAGAAATGTCGATGAGAGAGAATCATCCATCAGCTGCCTCCTGCACACCCCCCACCGGGGATGTGCCCGCCACCAAGGTCCATGCCCTTGACCGGAATCCAACCCGGACCCTGGAGTCCGCAGGCGGACGCTCTGTCCACTGGGCCACACCGGTTTCGGCTTCGCGCTCCTTTAGGGCCGGGTGGCCCCAAGGATGCGATCGGAGGGACCAGATGCCCTGGTTCTTAGGGCGCCGTGCACCCCGTCGCTGTTCCACCCGCTGGTGGTTTCTCCAGGGATTGTGAGTGGCAGGAGGGCGTCAGGGAACCTGGGACCGGACCGGACCGGACCGGATGTGTGCCCTGGGTCTGTGATGACCGGGGGCCGGGGGCCTGAGGCCGGGGGTCCGAGGCGGGGCTGGAGCAAGGGCCCTAAAGGATCTGCACCCAGAAAGGGTGAGGCACGTTTTGGGGCGACCCCGACCGGCACTGGCCTCTCCCGCCGGACAGACGGACGGATGGGCGCGCTGTGTTCTGGGCCCGAGTCCCCGTTAGAATCAGTGTCTATGGGTGTGAGAGCAGGGAAGGACCGCAGAGGCTGGGGTGAGTGTGTGTGAATATGTGTGTGTGTGAGTGTGAGTGGGTGAGAGAGAGAGGGAGAGAGAGAGTTTGGAGGCAGGAAGCGGGAGTTGCAAAGTTTCCCAAGCGGAGTGGGACTGGCGGCAGTAAATGTCCTTCTCAGCCGGTGACGGCGGTTCTTCCCCAAAGGCCGGGCCGGGGACGGTCCACCGAGAACTTCGTGGTCGGCTTCTTCCCGGGAGGAATCCGCCCCAGCATCCTCCGCGGGGCCGGCCGGGGAGGGATGGGGCCGGGAAACTTGGCCTCCGGGCGGGGTCGGAGGGCGGGAGCCCGTGGGGACGGCGGGCGGGGGACCCGCTCGGCCCGGGAGGCCGGGCTGACATTCCGCCCGCCGCGGGCCCCGCCCCCGGGACAACTGGCGGCCCCCGCGGCCAATGAGCGGCGAGGACAGCGTGGTTCCCGCTCGGGGCGGGACTTCCGGTCGGAGGGCGGGGCCGGAGCTGGATGGGGGGGGAAGTGCGGCGCCGGGACGGGCGCACGTGGAGGGCGGGGCCCGCGGGGCTCACTCCGGTCCGCCCGGTCCAGCCGCGGCCCCGGCCCCGGTCCGGCCGCGACGGGAGCCTCAGGGCCGGCGGGGGCCGGGCTGGTCGGCGACGGACGGGGTTTTGCCCCGAAGTTTCCCCCAAAGTCAGCCCCAGGTCCTGGGCGTGCGGAGGGCAGACCGCGCTGCTGTTAACAGAAGGCCCTCCCGCCCATTCAGCCCGCGGGAAAGTGCGTGTGTGTGTGTGTGTGTGTGTGTGTGAGACCCCGTGACCGTCCCTCCGTCCGTCCGACCGTCCTGCACGTCCGGTCCCCCTCCGACCGCCGCTATCCCACCACCATCCTCCGCCGGAAGCCCTGTGGCCCCTCCGCCCCGCTCTGTGGCTCCATCGCTGGCCCGGTGTCCTCGCCCCGAGGAGCTGAGAGCGTCTCCCCCAGGTGCCTGTCCGCCTCCCCCTGGTTCCTCCGAGGACCCTCGGCCGGAGTCCGCTCCCCTGCTGGCCCTTGGCTCAAGTTCCGTGTGCACGATGGCAGGGGTTCCCTGTTTGTGGGTTTGGGAGGCAGTTGGACATCTTTAGCGGGTGGGGTGGGGTGGGCGATCTTTTGGACAGCAGGCAATGGGAGTTGCAAAACACCCTTAAATACTGAGTGCGCAATGGCGAAATTAAAATTTCTTCCCCAGCATGCACGTCATCATTTTTTTCCCATGGTTAAAAAACTTTCCTCGTCCTTATGTTTACTTGAAAAATTGCTCTAATTTTTGTCGTGGTTGTAACGATACTACGTTATGATTAGGAAAATCAAATGGATATGTGACAGATCCTCCCTTCCCCCAGTTGATGGACAGAATAAACCCCACCTGCGGCCAGACGGTCCTGAGCTCTGCACCCATCGCACCTGCCAAACACCCTGAGATCCCTGATTCCTAAGACCTGGGTCCCTAACCACCAGTCAGCCCGTGCTGAGCCCCGCCCCCCGTCCTTAAAGGTGCCTGTATACCCAGCTCTGGCTCTCTTCCCCCCTCTCCCTGGAAGGAGCTGGCAGAGGTGCCCTTCCCTCCAATGGAGCCTGTGTGTGTCCCGCCATCCGGGTCTCTCCCAAAATAGCTGCCCCTTCTCTCTCCCGCCCACCTGCGGGCCTGCAGTCAAATCCCGCCGTTTGCTGGCTGCCGTCGCACAGGCCGGGGGAGGGAGGGAGGGAGGGAGAGCATGTCCCTCTTCCGAATGAACAGCTTATTTCTAGGCTTGGCTTGTTAGCACACAGAGGACAACGGGAAGATACTCCTTGCACACGAAGAGTGCTCACAATGGGTTAATTTGTGGGAAGAATTCACGTTTTATTCTCAGTCTCTAACAGCAACGCACGAGTTCACTTCTCTTGTGCTAAGTGGTGTGGTGGCAGTGTCAGCGTTCAGGGCAGTGTGTGGGCAGGTGGAATGTTCAGTGAGAACTGGCTTTTACATGTTCTAACATTAATATTTTCCATGTGGACCTAAGACGGCGTTTTCATAAAGCTCACACGTTCAGTGAGTGTTTTGATAGTTGACGGCAAGTTGTTTTAGCTTCACTTTGTCACTCGATGACCTAGATCAGTGGTCGGCAAACTCATTAGCACAACGATGGACATGTCTTTGGAGAGCCACATTTTTAAACTTCTTCTAACGCCACTTCTTCCACACAGACTCACCCAGGCCGTGGTGTTTTGTGGAAGAGCCACACTCAAGGGGCCAAAGAGCTGCCTGTGGCTCGAGAGCCATGGTGTGCCGACCACGGGCCTAGAGAGTCTGCACCCACTGATGAGGAGGAGTTGTGTCTCGTTAGCAGTTCTCCCCGATCCTGGACTCCTCCCCTCTTTGGAGCAGGAGTTGATAACCCGCAGTTGGATGGTTGGCGGGGTTTGAGCGATCCGGGACCTGCAGCCACGCCCTGGACACAGCGCCGCAGGGAAGGGGCAGCTATTTTGGGGGCCCCAGACCCGAACCTTGAGTGCCGAGGCCCAGGGAGTGGATGCTGGGGCCGGTTTGGACACCTGAGTGCGGTGCGATCCGGTGTGACGGGCAGGCCGGAGCGACTGGTCTGCGGCGGGACCCGCCTTCGCTGTCAGGGCACAGACGTGGTGCTGCAGGCGCTGCAGGCGCTGCCGGGCCTCACCGGGGTGCCACTCGCCTTTTAAGGAAGACGCTAGTATCTCGTTGAGAAGCGATTGATTGATTGATTGGTTTGTAGCGTCCGTCCTGCTGCCGCCCGATGTCTGGCCGGAGAGCGCCGCACTTTGTGTGGTTCGGGCTGAGAGCCGCCTCTGCGGCCGCTCCGGAGCCCAGCTCGTGCGCGGCGCCTGCTCTAAGGCCCGGCTGTCACCCCGTCACGGCCAGCCGGAGGCGGGAGGACGGCTGTTTGCTAAGTAAATATGAGTAGCCGCGGTGGGAGAGCAGTGCCCTGGGGTGCACTGCTGCTCCCTCCCAGCCCGGGGTGCCCGCAGTGGGCGCTGCTCCCTCCTGTGAGGGTCTCTGCAGTGTCTCAGCCGGGTGCGCAGGCTCCCCGTGCCAGGCTCCCGGCTCCCGGCCCACCTCTCATCGATGGGCGTTTGTGGATGACCCTCCGAGGCCACCTTCACAGGATGAGGAGGAAGAGGCACTGGGAATGGAGGGTCTCCGAGTCCTGGGGGAAGTCCAGGCCACCTTGTCTCTCCACGCCAGCCCGGCTGGGCCTCGGGGCTGAGCTGGCCGGGGCTGGGTCTGAGGCTGATAAATCCTCCGCGCCAGGAGGCAGGGGCGCCAGGAGGCAGGCCTGGCGTGTCCGGAGCTCGGGCACGAGGGTCAGCAGAATGTCCCTGACGGGGAGCAGAAGCTGCACGCTGTGTGGAGAGGAAGCCGGTGAGGCATCTCCTCTGAACGAGCTCTTCCTGGAGGGCTCTCGCTCTCTCGCTCACGGAGGCACCGGCTAAGGAGTGGCAGCTGCCATAGCCCTGCACAGGTGTCGGCAGAGCGAGCCGCCGGCCGGTGCGTCTCCCGTGGCCCCGGGCTCTGCTCTCCGTGGCACAGGGACCGGGCTGCAGAAACAGACAGCCGTGGCCACCACGCGTGACGGACGTGGAGTTTGCTAAGGTGCAGGTTGCTAAGGGTTCGGGAACACGCAGCCCACGGCGCCTTTGAGAAGCCCCTGGAAGGGGAGCCGGGGCGAAGGCCGGGCTGGGGGGACGCAGAGGCCGTCCCGGTCACCCCGCTGCCCTCTGAGCCGGACACCGATGCGCACGGGCCAGCTGTCCCGGACAGAGCGGGGGACGGGCTCCCCGGCCGGAGGTGGTCCTGGGGAGGCCCGGAGGCTCTTGCACGCGGCCCGGGGTGAGGCTGCCCCGACCTCCGCAGGATGTGGGCACCCAGCCGCACACGTCTGTGGTCGAGGCCGCCTTAGGCCCACGACCCAGCGCCGCCTGCGGCTCCCCGGGCGGGCGGGCGCGCACGCAGGCTTCTGCCTTTCCTAGAATCATCCCAGCCCGTTCCAGGAATTCCCCGTTTCCTGGAAGAGGCGCCGTCACACGGCTCGGCATGTGTGTGCATGTGTGTGCGCACACACAATAGGCTGGACTTAACACCGGTCTGCGGACTTCCGAACCCGAGCTCTGGAATCTTCTCCTTGTGCAATCGTGGCCGAGTGGCAGGCATGCCTCTGAAGGTGTCTCATCAGCCATCTGGAACGACTGCCAGCAGCCCTCCCTCCTCCCTCCCCGCCCCGGAATGTTCCGGGAAGATCCCGGCAGGCGGGAGGCGTGTGCAGCCGGTCGCTGGCATTTTGCTGGACGGGTTCATAGACACATGGAACGAGGAAACCCGGGAAGTCATGGCCACGGGGGACCTGCAGCCCCCCAACCCTCCCCCCCCCCCCCCCCCCCCCGTTTGGGCCTGGAGCTGACCACTAAGCGTGCGGTTTGCAGCTTTAACTGATACTTAAATCCTCGGGACGCTGCTCACATCTCATTCATGGAAGCCATGGCTCAGGGCCCCTGAGGCTCCCGGGGGCCCTCGGGGGGGGGGGCTCCCCTCTGTCCTCTGCTGGAGGGGCAGGCTGCCCGCGGGCCGGGATTCACTTGTCCGTTACTTCACCCCCACCCCCTTTGGCACAGCCCCAGCTCCCCCAAACCGTGACCCTGAGGTACCCCCTGATCACCGCCGGCCCTCAGGGCGGGGCCGTGCTTCCCGAGGCCCCACGGAGGGGTTTCCGAAGGGGCCGTGGTTTTCTCTGGGGCACCCCTGCAGGTTCTCCGCCACTGACACACGTGGAGTCATTCACTGAAGATAAAAGTGTGAATCAGTAACGGCTTCCGTGTGGGCGTGCGGAGGGAGGGAGGGGGTGCAGGTCTGGGGAAACGGGGGCCCCCCCAGCACCCCGCGGACGCGTTTCTGGGGGGAGAGGCCCGGGGCACGGTGACAGGAGGTCCCGGTGCCGCCCAGTTTCCCGTGCACTGCAAACGGATAGCCCTGGGCGGGGGGACAGAGGACCAGGACGGACTGGAGCTTGGGGCATCGCAGCATCTCCGAGTCAGGACGTAGTGCCCCCAAAGCGATAGCTCTGCTGCTGGGTGGGCGGCAGACCGAGCCTCGACCCCCTGGGGGGGGGTCCCCCGGGAACCGGTCCCGGCTGCTCGCAGGGAGCCCCCCGGGCCGTCCAGGGGCCGGAGCACTTGGTCCTGCGTTATCGCTGATCGTCACCATGGCAACTGCGGGGGGCACCGCCGCCCCGTGTGGAGCTGCTGGGAGCCGGCGGCCGGCGAGCTGGCTCAGCTGACTCATCCCACAGGAAACGAGCCGGCGAACTTCCGGGGCTGAGGGCTTGGGGCTGCGGTCGGTCGTGAGGAGGAGGATTCTGGGTGAACGCGGGTTAGGGTCCTCTGCTCGTGTCCCACTGCTCCCCCTAACCCCGTGGTCGGCAAACTCCTCAGTCCACAGAGCCAGGTATCAACAGGACAACAATGGGCATTTCTTTGGAGAGCCACGTTTTTTACTCTTAAACCATATAGTAGGTGCATCGCTATGAACTGAATCAGGGGACTTCTAAGCTGGCCTTTGCTAAACACTCAAGGCGCCAGGGAGCCGCAGTTTGCTGACCCCTGTCCTAAATGATTCGTCCGTGAGAACCTCCCCGGGGCATTGATGAGATCACCCAGGAAGCACACGAGGTTCTCACCTGGGGGCGGGATCCCCGGAGAGGTGGCTGCTGGGAAATGGCCCGCAGAGGTGGGCAACCCGCAGGCTGAGCTCACAGAACCGGGAACACCGGGCAGCACAGGGCTGACCGGCCCCCCCTTTCCGATGGCCCGAGGGGGCAGAGCCCGGACCGAAGCAGAGGCCTCGTTCAGCCTCCTTACTGATGGGAAGCAGCTGCTAGGACGCTGAGTTTTGTTTAACACACACACACACACACACACACACACCACACGCACACATACAAATGCCTTTCTGTGTGTGATGTTCAGACTCAGTGCGGGTCTGTGTTCTGCAGGCTCCCTGTTCGGGGGAGTGAAGCGGGAAGCGCTGGCACATCGGCCGTGGGCCTGAGCAGCCGGCCGTGGAACGTGCTCCGTGGACGCCGGGTCCCAGGGCGTTAGAGCCGGGCGTGGCCTGGCGGTCAGCGTCAGCAGGAGGGGTTCTGGGGTGCTCCGTGCCGGCCTCCCCACCCCGATGTTTCTCTTGGTGAAGGTTAATCATGTATTAAATACATAGTCTCCTTAGCCCGTGTGTGTGTGTGTGTGTGTGTGTGTGTGTGTGGAGAGAGAGGCGGGTGTGGGTTTGAGCATGCCTGCTCTCTCATTCCTGCCCAAGGTTACGGTCACGAATGAAGACCTGAGGTCAGCGTTCGGTCGGTGATCTCGCTGCCCCGCCCGCCTGTGACTTTAAAGCTCCCACAAAATGAGACCCAGCTGACGACCGGCTTCCTCGGGGCCGGGTCGGCCGGGGTGCGTGGCCGTCCAGGAAGGCCTGGCCCCGCACACGCGTGGTGCCGGCTGCGGCGGGCACCGGAGGGCACGGGAGGGGGCGGCAGTGGCTGCAGGGCCGCCCACGGGCAGGGGATCTGTGCTGGCCCAGGAAGCATTTAGGGCAGGGGAACTGGGGTGTCCAAGGCTCAGAGATGGGCCGGTTTGGCCAAAGGCGGACATGAGGCTGTGAGTCACTCTCCGCGGCTGCCTGTGGCCTGTGAGTGCGGCTCCGGCCCAGCAGCCACCGCAGCGCGCGACCGGCCTGAAACGGGAGCCGCTGCTGGCCGTCTGAGCCCACTCCCGGCTGGCTGTGCCCGCTGCTGGCTGTGCTCCTGTCTGAGCGTGCTCCTGTCTGTGCTCCCGGCTGTCTGTGCTCCCGGCTGTCTGTGCCCGCTCCTGGCTGTCTGTGCTCCCGGCTGGCTGTGCTCCCGGCTGGCTGTGCCCGCTCCTGGCTGTCTGTGCTCCCGGCTGGCTGTGCTCCCGGCTGTGCCCGCTCCGGCTGTCTGAGCCGGGCCTGGCCGTGGCTCTGGACACTCCTCACGCGCTGATGAGTGCTCCCAGGCCAGCCCAGTCTGTTCCTCCCTCCTCCCGGAGGAATGGGCGTTTCTGTGGCGTGGATTCTGGGCCCAGGAACGTGGACTTGGTCCGGAGCCAGGCACTGTGGGTCACCTTCAGGGTCCGCTCCCGGGAGCGCTGCCCAGAAACTGGCTCCGGGCCCGGAAGCCGGAGCCCTGGTAGTAAGCGGGGTCGGGAGCTCTGGGTTCGGCGCTTCCTGTGCGGACCGACCGGCCGCCTGTGGTTGGACCCGAACCGGAGGTGGGCCAGGCCGTCTCCAGACCAGAGACAGCTCCTCGGCGCCCAGGCTGCGGCCACGGCCGTGGGCGTCGGTGCAGGAGGCAGGAGGGCGCCCCCTGGGCTCGGGCTTTGGGGTTCGGCCGGAACGGCCTCCTGTGCCAGCTGCTCCCTGTTCGCGGGCACCTGCGCCTCTTTAACGTGATCTGTGGCTCGGAGGGCGGCCGGGTCTCCCTTCGGCATTGGTTAGGAGAGAGAGAGAGAGAGTGTGTGTGTGTGTGTGTGTGTGTGTGTGTCGAGGGGGGCGGGGGGGGAGAGCTGGGGCTGCCCTCGCTCTGCTCCTGACGCTGTGAAGAACGTTCTTTCACCAGGCCCTTGAGTGTCGGGGGCTCCGGCTCGGTGCCCTCCCCGCCCGCCCGCTCGGCAGTCACGCCCGCAGAGCCGGCTCCTGGGGGGCATTTGGGAAGGAGGGCCCCGTGAGCTTCCTGGTCTCCCTCCGGGCCCGCCCACCCCTCCCGGCCCGCCCACCCGGGCTGATGCTGAGCGTGGGGGGAGGCCACACCACTGACGCGTGGCTTTGCCTTGCAGAGCGCTGACGGCCCCCTTCCCGCGGACGATGGATGAGAAGCCGCAGGGCCTGCAGGGGCCCCCGGCCCCCCAGTTCCAGCCCCAGGTAAGGCGGACCGGCGCTCGCACCTCTGTGCTAGGCCGGCGCGGACAGCTCCTCTGGGGACGGACGAGGCAGCCGGCGCTCACCGGAGTG
Source organism: Vespertilio murinus (assembly GCA_963924515.1). Lineage (NCBI taxonomy): Eukaryota > Metazoa > Chordata > Mammalia > Chiroptera > Vespertilionidae > Vespertilio > Vespertilio murinus. The sequence goes on along the minus strand of OZ004721.1, from coordinate 1,235,917 downwards.
GCCGGGGTGGTCACAACGGCGTGTGCTTTCATGCCAGTACACACATGTAGTTCTCATGTATAGACATGCAGTTCTCATGTACATGTGTGTAGTTCTCATGAGTAGACATGGAAAAGGTCGCAGTGCTGGTTTTTAGTGGTCTGCCCAGCCTTCAGAGCACATCGAACCCGTGTCTGCCCGTGGAGAGCCCCCCACTTTCCACGGTCACCTCTCTTTTCACAACCCTGACGGCACATTCTCCGTGTCTCCCCTGGGTGTCTGCGCCTGCGTGTCGTGTCCTGTGGGCGTGTTCCTGATCTTTCCCGTGAGACCCCCACCTCGTGTGGACGGCTGCGTGGACAGGGGCAGGAGCTGGTGAGGAAGGCGGAGTGGCTGTGGGCAATGGGCCGTGGCCGTGGCACCGCAGTGCGCTGTGGTCAGCGGATGGGGCGACACGTGAGAGGGACAGGCAGGACCCAGGAAAAAAGATGACACGGGAATTCCCACGCTCACACCCACGGTCACTAGTGGGAAAGACCCTGCAGTTCAGGAAGCGAGACCACACGCTGGTGTGGGGTCAGGGCATCCGTCTCAGAACCAGACAGGACACGCCAAGGACACACGTCGGTCACGGTGTGACTCGGACACGCTGTCTGTGGGAACGGTACTTCTGAACTATCCCGGAGATTTCAGGGAGATAACTTTTCACACGGGAAGACGCACAGTTAGTGAGACCTGGCTGGCACACGTGGTGTTGGTGTGTGCACGTGTGTGGCTGTGCTCTCAGCGAGGGGTGTGCACAGTGCGGCACATGCTGACTGGTGTCGCTTGGAGGCCAGTAACGTCTCCTTCAAGGTCACAGGATGAGTTTTAGGGACGTCAGACGGAAAGGCGTTTTGTTACTTCCGAATTCCGTTAACGTGCAGCCACCCTAACGTTATCGGACGGGAAGCAGTTGTCAGCCTGTGTGGACGGGGTTCGAGAGCCAGCCAGACGTGGCGGTGGCCGTGACGCCCGGTTAGTGATGCCGAGCGTCGCGAGGCCGCCGTCCCCCATCACTGCTGACCGTCCCCCGGGGCCCGGAGCCCCCGCTGTGGCTCTGATTCCCCCGGGAGCCATCATCCGCGCCGCCCGCATTACCCCTGCTCGGCGCGGCTCCGCCTCCAGCGGGGAGCAAGTTAACTAGCGGGGTGCTGGCGCCCGGCGTGTCCACGGAGGAGAGACCACGCCCGGCCTCCCGGCGACGCCAGCTCCTCGTTCAGGACTGAGGAGGGCGTGGGGATGCTCTGGGGGTCACGCCCGGATGCGGGGTCACCTCCCGACCAGCCAGCCTGTGCTGGAGACGCGGGTCCGTGCCCCCCGTCTGCGCTGAGGACGGCGAAGGGCCTCGGCCGGGGGGGGGGCCTCGGCGTCCGGTGCCGGCGCTCAGCCTGATCCCGGCTGGCAGCCCGTCCCTCCCTCACCGCCGGCCGCCGCCTCCGGCCCCGCTGCCACGCCGGCCGGCCGCCCGCCCGCGCGGGGGGCTCCGGCTTAATGAGCCGGCCGAGTGCGATCTGACATGCAAATGTAGGTCATTGCATATGTAAATGCGTGATTACCGCCGCATGCCAGCGCACATTAGTGAGTCCCAGCGGGCGGCTGTCACCGCCCGGCGTCCGCCATGCCTGCCAGTCACCCGCCAGCGGGGCGGGGGGGGGGGGGGGGCCCGCTCCCCGCTCGCCGACGCCGCACCTGCTGACGGCCGGGCTCGCACCCGAGGCCGGGGCCTCTCCCCGGGAGGAGGCAGATGCCTTAGAAGTAGCCCCTCCTGAGATGACACTTCTGGTTAAAGTCTGCAACACGCTGACCCGGGACACGGGACTGGGTTCCCGCCTCCCGTGACGGTGTGTGTGTCAGTCTCATGTCTAACACGTGTGGCCGTGCCAGGTCTGGCTGCTCACCGGAGACGCAGCTCTGGATCCTCTTGGAGGGTCCGCAGGCGGCCACGGGGCGGGCCTCGCTCGGGGGGACCGTGGCAGGAGGGCTTGTGACGCCGACATGGCAGGCCGTGGCCCGTCTGCGCCCTCCTGGCCCGCCTGCAGCCGGGAGCAGGGGCCGCGTGCGCACTGCCGGTGTCTCAGGGTGCAGGCCGCGCATGTGCATCGCGGCTGACACACACCTCTGTCGTTTGCCTACAGAAGGCCTTGCGGCCGGACATGGGCTACAACACGCTGGCCAACTTCCGCATCGAGAAGAAGATCGGCCGCGGGCAGTTCAGCGAGGTGTACCGGGCGTCCTGCCTGCTGGACGGCGTCCCCGTGGCGCTGAAGAAGGTGCAGGTAGGCGGCCCCGTCCCCCGGGTCGGATCGCCCGCTGCCCCGTCCCCCACGGAGATCCCCGAGGTTACCAGCGATGGGCTGTGGGAGGCCACTGTCCACACTGTCCACTCGTCCTTTCCGTGGCCTGGACGAAGTGGGCGGGCCCCGGCCCTCCGTGTCTCCCCGTCAGCCACCGTCTGGGCTACGAGCCGAGGCCTGTTTCCCAGTCTCCATCCTGTGCGGGCTCAGTGCTGGCGGCCTGTGGAGGCGAGCCAGAAGCCCAGGGCTAACACCCTACAGATTCCGCACCCACGGGCTGCGGGAGAGATGTGCTCAGCGTGTGCACGGTGACCCCCAGAAAGTCCCAAGCAATGGCCGTGCAGGGGGCTCGACCAGGTGACTGACCTCCGTTACCCTGGCTCTGCTTTTAGATATTCGACCTGATGGACGCCAAAGCCCGTGCCGACTGCATCAAAGAGATAGACCTGCTCAAGGTGGGGGCCGCCGCCCACTGGGAGCTTGGGGAATCGTGAGACAGCTTCACTGGGACTTTGGATAGGATTAGCTTCCCCCATTTCAAACCGGAAACCGAGGAAGGCCGCGTTTGACTGCAGTATGACAGTTGTGAACGGATGAGCGTTGTGAACGTTTTTTAGCTTTCTGTTTGTCTTTTAACCACCGGGTGTAGCTACGCTGGGTTGGCCCGGGCTTGAGAGCAGGAGTGGAAGGGAGAGGTGATTGCCATTGAACGCCCGGACACGGCAGAGCTCAGTCCGAAGGAAATGGATTTCAGCAGCTGATGAGTCCATGGTGCCCTTCATCCGTAGCGTGGAGAGATGACGGGGCAGAATAGACTTTTAAAACCTCAAGTGCCTAGTAGACGCTATCATTTCTGATAAAGAATATTAAGATACAATTAATGTATGCCCAGCTTTAATTTCAATTACTACACTTCCTTTAACATTCACAAGAGTAAAGAGAAACGCTGTCATGTGAAGTTTCTGAAACTTAAAGATGAAATGCAGCAGCTAAGTGTATTCTTAAGTGACCAGACTTTTGGGAATTTATAAGAAAAAGACGTTTTCCTGCCTGTTTTCTCTCCGCAGCAACTCAACCACCCAAACGTGATCAAGTATTACGCGTCCTTCATCGAAGACAACGAGCTGAACATTGTGCTAGAGTTAGCCGATGCTGGCGACCTGTCCAGGATGATCAAGGTGGGTCTGTTCTCACTGCTCGGGGCTCCGGTGGACACAGGCACGCAGGCACCTCACGCTGACGTGGGACCTGTGGGGCGCGTGGCCTGCCCGCCGTGGTTGTGGCCGACGCTGGCTCACCAGTGCGGGCCACGCCGGTGTGTGGTGGGTTCGAGCACGCTCCGAGGCCCGAGTGAACCGTGCTGAGGCCTGGGAACACGGCGGCGAGTTTCTTGGCTGAGTGTCCTCGGCTCCGAGAGGAGGGGGAGGCTGCCTCTCGGCCTGAGACGCCCCGAGTGCGTCTGAGCCCCGCGCCCGCCGTGGCCGCTCTGGATGGCGGTGACAGTGCTTTATGGAGGCCGCCCGACGCTGGCGGAGGGACTCCCCTTGCAGGAGAGTAAATCACGCGCGTCAGCGGCGCGGCGTGTCTCGGCTCGGCCTAATTGGGGAGGAGAGGAAATATCGCTCCCGGCCGGATCCCGAGCTCCCGCGACGAGTCATTAGCGGCGGAGCGGCTGCCGTGGCGCTGGCGTGCGTGTCCTCTGATCGGGGCCCGGAGCCCGGGCTGGGGCAGGGCGGCGTCCCGGGGAGGCTCCGATGAAAGCAGGCCGGCGTCCGATCGCCTGGTCCTCTGTCCCGCCATCGCAGGACGCCACCGTGGGCACCCGGTGCCGTGTGCGCCGTGGTTCTCGCTCTCACGCCTGCAGACACGCCTTTGCTTGCACCTGTCCAAGCGCAGAGGCCGGAAACGAGCCACTTCGGGACGCCCCTCGCGCTCCTGACCCTGGCCCTGCAGGCAGTGAGCGAGTGATCCCCGCAGAGCCATCCATCTCTGTCCTCTGGCCCGTGGCTCCCCCGACCCCCCACGGCCCGGCAGCCCCGCAGCGCGGCCAGGGGGCCCACGAGGCTGCTGCGGCCCTTGTGTCACCCCGGGGTGGGCCCGGAGCCTCGGGTCGCACGGGTGGTGCTGTCTGAAACACACCTGCACTTGGTATGCAGGAGCCCCTGCCCCCCAAAGGCCCGGGCCCTGCGGTCTGAGCACCACACCGGCTCGGCACCGATGGAGGGTGCTGGCCCCGCCCAGCTGATGGAGGGGGAGGAGCGAGGACCGTGGGCGCTCTCACTGGGTCCCACGGCCTCCCCTGGACTCAGCCCCTCCCCCCCCATGTCCCCCCAGCACTTTAAGAAGCAGAAGCGGCTGATCCCCGAGCGCACCGTGTGGAAGTACTTTGTGCAGCTGTGCAGCGCCCTGGAGCACATGCACTCCCGCCGCGTCATGCACCGAGGTAGGGCCGCCGCCGCCCGCATAGAGGGGTCTCCCGGGCCCAGGACTGGGGGCCGCTCAGGCTCACAGGCGTCTCGGGGGAGTCACGTAATGTGGAGGCTCCACCACGAGAGGACCGACCACTGGGTGGGCGTGAGAGGCGTCAGTGATGGCACCGGGTTAAGGTTTCTGAGGACCCACGTGAGCTCTGTGCAGAGAGCTATGGTTTACGTTCTCCGCAAACATGTCCATAGCAGTCAGGTATCTCACTTAAAATTGTTGAGAGGGGACACGTTTATGCTTTGTGGTTCACAAGCGTCCATTTGAAAGGGGGAAATGTGTTTTAATGAAAATTACTCGTGTCCCGAATCGCGCTGCCTCCATCACCATTTGTCCCAGAGGACTGGGCGCAGACGTGAGGAGACGTAAGAAGGACTCAGTAAAGCCGCCAGTCTGGGGCTCAGACAGCCTCGAACCCCAGACTGAGTGCGAGCTGCTCTCCAAACCGAGCCAGGAAGCGGGGCTTTGCTCCCGGAGCAGCTCGCGGCCTCACCTCCCGCCTCTGCCCACAGACATCAAGCCGGCCAACGTGTTCATCACGGCCATGGGCGTGGTCAAGCTGGGGGACCTGGGCCTCGGCCGCTTCTTCAGCTCCAAGACCACCGCGGCCCACTCCTTAGGTGAGGGGGTGGGGGGTCCGGGGGGATTGGGGGGTCCGGGGGGAGGGATTGGGGGGCCCGGCCGCTGCAGCCCTCCTCCCGGGGCTCACCAGGTCACGCTCCTGCCCTCTCGGCTCTCGGTGAGGGGAGCTGTAGCTGTGTCTTCAGATTTGACAGCGGACATTCTGTGGACCACTGGCCCGCCGCCCCGGGGCTGGGGTCTGGGGAGCCGTGTGCTCGGGGCGGGTTGACAGCAGCGAGAGGCGGGGCATGTCCGGTGCGGGAGCGTGAGTGTCCCCAACCCCCTCTGTTGGCAGTGGGCACGCCCTACTACATGTCCCCCGAGCGGATCCACGAGAACGGCTACAACTTCAAGTCGGACATCTGGTCCCTGGGCTGCCTGCTGTACGAGGTAGGTCCGCCCCCCCCCCCCCGTCCCCCCCCCCCCCCGGGCCCCGGGGCCGTGGTGCCGGTGCTGAGGGAGAGCGGACGTCTCGTCGTGGCTGGGAGGTGACCATCGGTCACGGCGTGCGGGTGCTTCTGGGGCCCGCTGCGACCTCAGACCTTCCCCCTGAAAGGAGCAGCAGAGCGGGCGCCGGGGTCCCAGTGAGAGGGGCGTTCGCCGGGGGGTAGGGGAGTCCGGGGGGCGTGTGCAGGATGCTTTGGGGCCATAGACCCTCAGGCCAGGACCCGGCCTCCCTCCGCACCCGGGTCTGCCGGTGGGCGTGTCCCCCGTGTCCCCCCGAAGGGTGACGTTGGTGGCCACTCCGCCCCCTAGCCACAATCCAGTGGGCGATTGGGAAACGAGGGGTGTGTCCGTGGTCACCCGCTTCCACGTGGTCGGCGCACTGGCTCTGCTCCTGAGCGGGTCATTGGGGAGCTGGAATTCTTCCAGAGTTCCTGCACGTCCGTGTCACACCTGCTCCCGGCCACGTTCCAACACGCGTTCCCGGAGCCCGGGACGTGCGCCTTCAGCCGGCCGTGGGGTGACACGGCCTTTCCCGCGGGGGGCCCCCCCGATGCCCCCACAGGTGCCCCTGAAACTCGGAACGCGAGACTTTCAGATGCTCCCCGACCTCAAATAAAAACGAGCCAGCCCCCCCTCGCAGCGCCGGCCTAATTGACATGCGGCCAGCAGGCGCCTAATTAGAGGAAGCCGCCGCAGCGACAGGGACCTCTCTCTCCCCGGAACAGGCGTTTACACGGCCCGCATTGTTCGGGGTGGAGGCGGCGGCTCGGGTTCAAGAAGAGAGAGAGCGCGGGCCCGACGCCCCCGGCATACTGATGAGGGAGCGGCCGGGTCAGGGGCCGCGTCCATCAGCGGCGGGTGGAGGAGCCGGAAGCTCGCTCCGCCGCCGGAGGGGGGGGCGCAGCTGTCAGGCCGCCGGGCACTAATGAGCCAGATGAATGGCGCGCGGCCGCAGATAAAAACGGGCCGGTTGGCATTTCTCATCTGTCAGCGCGGGGGATGCGAGCGCGGCTGTTAACCCCTCAGGGCTCGGCCGCACGCGTCCGTCTGCCGGGGAGGGGCCCTGGCGCAGGCCGTGGACGGATGGACGGACGGATGGACGGAGGGACAGAGCCCTGTGCTGCGCCCTGTGTCACCACTCAGTGTCCCGGTGTGCGTTTTCAATCTTTTTATCCATCTCAGAGAGGAAGGGAGAGAGACATCAGTGTTGAGAGAGAATCAATCGTGGACCGGCTGCCTCCTGCACGCCCCCCACTGGGGATCGAGCCCGCAAACCAGGCCTGTGTCCTGACCGGGAATGGAAACTGGGACCCTTCAGTCCGCAGGCCGACGCTCTGCCCACTGAGCCACACCAGCTGGGGCCGTGCTCGCAGTTTGAACACACAAACACGTGATGATCGAGCTCCTCTGTTAGAAACGCCCTCCCCGGGGAGTGTGTTCCCCGTGGCCGAGGAGGGGACACTGAGGTTCCCCTCTGCCCTCTGCCCTCTGCCCTCTCCGTGGGGGCGGTTCCGGGGTGTGTGTGCAGGAACAGGGATCTTTATGAGATGCGGCAGGAAGGGTTAACGCCGCACCGCAGACGGGAGCGCTCGCGTGGCCGTCCCGACGCGGCGGAGCGGCACGGACTGGCGTGTACACGTGTCCCGCGCCCCGCGGATTAGCGCGAGCAGAAAGGGGTGACTGGCTCGGGCAGCCCCGTCTCCCGATCCCCCTGCTGCGCCCCGAGCCCCGAGCACTGGAACCCGAGCCGGGTTTGTAACCTCTCCCGCGCCCTCACCTGCCTGGAGCCTGCGGGGTCGCTGTGAATCCAGGAATGTCTCTAAGAGCGGTTCCTTCCCCCGGACGGCGATGCCAGAGCCGTGCCCGCCTCCCCTCCCCTCCCCTCCCCTCCCCTCCCTTCCCCTCCCCTCCCCTCCTCTCCCCTCCTCTCCTCTCCCCTCCCCGAGCTGCTGCTGTGCCAGGTCAGCGTCAGCCACGCCTGTGTCTGCTCTGCCCCGGCCCTCCGTGTCCCATGGACCCGAGTGGCCAGGTGGTGGTGACCTCTCTGAACACATCCCCATCCGGCCACTCCGTGTCCGTCCTGTAGAACAAAAGGCTCATAGGCACATGGTCCCCTCGGCCAGGAGTTGGACCTGCAGGCAGGCCGGCCGACCACCCACGTCCCCTCCCCCTGGCCAGGCTGCCCGGACCCCACCCATGCACGGATGCATTCACCGGGCCTCTAACATACACACACACACACACACACACACGCACACTCACGCTGAGTGGCCAGAAGCGTTCAGAGACCATCATCATCCGGCCGCTCGGTGTAGACCATCTGGTTAGCCATGAGATAATAACTAGTTGCTTTGATGGCAACTGGTTACAATGAATTTCAATCTCTTTGTCCTTTCTCTCAGTGTTGTGTGTACATAAATAAATATACGGTAACCCCTTCTCCCTTTGGGGGATTTTAAGAGTGGAAAACCAACAGTCACAGACCGCAGCAAGGTTTTGGAGGCTCCCAGGGAATGCAGCAGGCAGGGGGCCTGCCTCAGGAGGCGCCCTCTGACCCCTGGCCGCTCTGCCTCTTGCAGATGGCCGCCCTGCAGAGCCCCTTCTACGGCGACAAGATGAACCTGTACTCGCTGTGCAAGAAGATCGAGCAGTGCGACTACCCGCCGCTGCCCTCCGACCACTACTCGGAGGAGGTGAGTGCCCGCCCTCGCGGGGTCTGTCCGTCCGTCCGTCTGTCCATCCGCCTGTCCATCCGTCCGCCCCTCCCTCCGTCCCTCTGTCCCTCCGTCTGTCCCTCCGTCCTCCCCCCCAGGCACGGGGCTGCGGGCCGGCGGAGGGTGTCGGTCGGGCCGGCCCTTTGTTGTGTCACTCACCGCCCCCCCCCCCCCCCCCCCCGGGCGGCATGAATATTTCACGCGCGCCCGCTCCCGCGCCGCTGTAATTCCACCCGCATTTGCATTTCACACGCTGATGGGGAGGCGCGGGCGCAGCGGGCGGTTGCCATGGTGACCTCCAGTAGGATTTTAACGATGAGCCGGCGGAGGGAGCCGCCCGCCTGCGGCCGTGCTGGCCGCCGACGGTGAGGGCGGCCGAGGGCAGAGGGCAGAGTGCGGCCGCCGTGGACGGTCCCGGTGGGCGGGCGGCCTCTTCCTCCGCCACGTGGCTCCGCGCCGTGTGGACACGTCCCCAGGGTGTGTTTTTAACACTAGGTGTGTTGGGGTGACGCCGGTTAAGAAGACCGCTTGGTTTCCAGTGTGCAATGCCACACCATCTGCCTGTCGCACGGCTGCCCGCCGCCGCCCCTCCATCATCATTGATCTGACCCCCTTTACCCTCTACTGCCCCCCCACCCCACCAGCACTCTGTGGTCTGAGTTTTTGCTTGTTTTTCTTCTTTGTTCTGTTGTAGTTTTCAGTTCTGTGTGTGTCCCCCCCCCCAAGGGAGCCACACGCTTCTCGACTCTCTGTCCGACCTCTCGCTCGGCGGGACGTCCTCCAGGTCTGTCCATGTGGCCACAGGGGGCGACACCTCGCCACGGCCGCTCGCCAGGACTACCTGGCCCCCCGCTGAGTGGGGATGAAGTCTCCCACGAGTCACGTGTGTCTCGGGTCAGAGGAGCACGCAGCCAGAACATGTGCTTCCCTCCCTCCGAGTCCAGCCGTCTCGGGGAGTGGCCCGGGTCTCAGTGTCCGCCTTCTGTCCCCGCAGCTCCGGCAGCTGGTGAACATGTGCATCAACCCCGACCCCGAGAAGCGGCCGGACATCGCCTACGTGTACGACGTGGCCAAGAGGATGCACGAGAGCACCGTGAGCAGCTGAGCGCCCGGCGTGGCCGGCCCCGCTCCACAGTGTGTCCTGCAGCGCGGACCTCCCCCGAGCTCCTCGCTGGGACCCTCCTTCCCCAGTTCTCGATAAGCTTCGTTTGTCCCCACGCCAGCGCCTTCTCGCCATACCCGGGGACCGTGGGACAGTCAGAGTGCATGATGGGAGAGGAACGGGCAGGCTGGTTCTCGTGGCTGAAGACCGTGGCCTCACGGAGCGGCCTCTCCCGGGGAACGGCGTTGGGATGGACGCTCCATGCCAAACACTGCGGGCGCCCCGGCCCCCACGGGAGACACCGCCTCGCCGGGCGTCGGGGCCACGTGCCTCGGCCACGGACGTCGACGTGGACACGATTGTGAACTCGGGGGTCGTTTCCACATCAAAAGTTGGACTGTGTTTTCGTGCTCAGCGCTGGGCTTTTGCAGTGCGATGGGTGAGAGAAACGTCGACATCGCCGCTGGAGAAATGTTTATCCTTTGCGTGCACTTTGAAAAGGCAACTCTGAGAAGGGAGGACGCCTGGGACAAAACGGAGTCAGACACTGAAGCTTCCCGCCTCGTCTGGTTTGTGTCCACCTTTGGGTCCGCGCTGCAGTGGAACGGTGTCCGAGAGCCGCTGGAGAGCGGCGTGGCTGGCTGGCGTGGCTGGCTGGCGTGGCGTACCCTGGAGGGGGTGCGTCGGAGGGTTCTCTGTTTTTATCATTGTTTGTACATTTGAAAATACCCTTTAAGTAACGGCAGTGCTGTCTTCGGCTCCTCTGTCCACCCGAAGGCTTGGTCACCAGGGCTGCGCTCTGGGCGTAAGCACAGCTTCCATTCACGGGTTTATGGGCGCTGTCCCGTCCCCTTCGGAACCCCTTCCACGGTCTCCGAGCTCCTTTCTTATTTATGTCCGACGTGCACTCACCCCGAGGGTCCGGGCCCGACAGCCTGGGCCCCTGAAGAGGGTGCGCGTGTGCGTGTGCGTGTGCGTGTGCGTGTGTGTGTGTGTGTGTGTGTGTGTGACGGGCTGCATCCGGGCGTGAGGAGGGCGAGGGTGGCTCCATGGAGGGTGTGGACATGGATGTGGACAGTCTCGTGGGTACTTTGCGGGCACGTCTGTTCCCCGTGGGAGTGGTGACCAGAGTGGCCGTCATCGCCAAGGGACACGTGGTGCCACGCTGCGACCTTGCTACGACCTTGGGGACCCCCCCCCCCCGGTCTGGGGAGGACAGCGCCGTCTAGCGGATGGAACCGCTGGCCCTGTGCTTCCATGTAAGTATTCCTCTGCGGCCACTGGCCACACTCAAGTCACGTGTTCACCTTACACGTGCCAAGGGCGCCCCCCGCGTATACACCCGCCTCTCCCCTCGCCGAGCCTGCGGCTCCCGAGCCTAGGCGTGAGCTGCTCTCCACCGAGGCTCCATCCGCCGGGAGGGGGTCCCGGGGTGCGGAGGGGCTGGGAGGGAGCCCCACGGCCACTTTCTACACGAGGAAACTTCCCGCCACGCCCGAGTTTCTCCCGGGGAGGCCACCGTGTGCAGAACCAGACTCTGGTTTCCAGCGGGATCGCCAAGAAGCAGCGCGAAGGCCATCGGGCGTTTCGGGCGTTACAGCCACCCGGCCGAGGTCATCTTTCTACACGTCCGTGTCTTGGCCGGCTGCGTACGGGTCAGGCCGAACGTCTGACTGGGTTCGAGGGGCAGGAAAACGGGACGCACCCCTGGTCCTAAGCCCGATGGAGACCCGGGACCCTGGGTGACGTGGGTGACGTAGATGGTGTGGATGATGGTGACGTGGATGATGTGGGTGACGTGGATGATGTGAAGTGGATTATGTGGGTGACGTGGATGATGATGGTGACGTGGATGATGTGGGTGACACTGGTGTGTGCGCCGAGGGCCTGGCTGGCGGGCGAGGGGTGCCCCTGTGGAAATGAAGCTCCCCCCTGCGTGCGATGCGTGTGAACTCAGGGGGGCCACCTCGCCTCCCGCGTGTCCTCACCCCCCCCCCCGGGTCCCCTTGCAGAACCCCGTTCCTGTACCCACGTGCCCGGCGTGGCTGTTCCCACGGACGCGATGTTTATTTCAGCCAAAGTGTCACTCCTCCGCACCGCCCTTCCCCTCGACGGCGAATGTGTCGCGTGTATCACCGCGAGCGCCCAACCCTCCCTGTGCCCCACCTTCCCACCACCCTGTCCACCGACCTCCTTTGTGCACACCTCTCGCCTCGTTAACGCCCCCGATGCACAGACGCCCCGCGTGAGCGTGGCACGTTGTACCCTGCCCTCGCGTCAATAAACACGGACCGTGAGAGACCTAGCGCCGAGGACCGGGCGTGTGGAGTCTGTGATGCTCCTCATCTCGCCCGCCCACCCTTCCGACTCCACGGGTGACCGGCCTGGGCACCGCCACGGGGGGGGGGGGGAGGGGGGACAGCCCGAACCCCAACCTCGGAACCAGGAGGTCAGGGTCGCAGGCCCACAGCCCAGGCCTGGGCCGAGAACCTCACCCTTCTGTCCGCGGGCTGGCGCGCTACCCGCTGAGCCACACTGGCCAGGGCCGGGCCCCTCTCCTGCGGACTCGGAGGGGCTTTGGCAGGGCCGGCTCCCCGAGGCGAGCCCCTTGGCCTCCCCAGACAGAACCCACCCGAATGCCACGGGGTGGGAAGCGCTGTCCGCTCCACCGGCCCCCGGAGCCACGGGCTCCCACGCGGCCCGGGGCAGGGGGCTCAGTCAGCACCCCCGAGTCTTCGTCTAGAGCAGGGGTGGGCAAACTTTTTGACTCGAGGGCCACCGTGGGTTCTCACACGGGACCGGAGGGCCGGCACAAAAGCAGCCTGACCATGCTGGCACTCTCCTCTTGGGCTGCTGGGGAAGGCGCGGAGGGGAGAGCAAGAGAACCCTCCTCCGCTCTCTCGGCTCCTCACGGGCCGGACAGAACAGCCGGACGGGCCGGATCCGGCCCCCGCGGGCCATAGTTTGCCCACAGCCGGGCTACAGGCCGGCGGAGCTGACGTGCAATATTTCATCCCCGACACGCGATCGATGCGGGGGCCCCGGAGACCCGTTAGGCCTTTACGGTAATTTACGGCCATGTTCGGGGTGCAGAGAGGGCGTTGGGGGCTGCCCGGGGGGCCCCGGGGTGTGTCGGGGGCTGTCAGAGGTTCTGGGGGGGGGGGGCCCGCCGGAGTGCGGGGTTCCTGGGAGGTCCCACAGGCCGCGAGGAGAAGCCAGAGCTCCATCCCAACCGGGAAGGAAACTCCACCGCCGCCCGGCCGGAGTGGCTCAGTGGTGAGTGTCGACCTAGGAACCAGGAGGTCAGGGTTCGAGTCCCGGTGCGTGAGCCCCATAACCCTCCCCGTCCCCCCGTCCCCCCCACGGCCGCGCCGGCTCCGGGCAGAGCCTCGCAGCACAGCGCTCGGCGGGATGCATATGCAGGAGGCGCTGAGCCTTTACGGCTCCGCGGGGCCCATAAAAAGCTCGGGAAGCGGCAATCGAGCGTCTGAAAGGCCCCCGCGGGGGAACACGCGTCGCTGGAAGTGAATTTGGGGGAAGCGGGCTCCTTGGGGGGAGCAGAGCCCGGACGAGGCGCGGCCCGGAGGCGGGAGAGGAGGGAGCACGTGGGCCCTCGCCCCGCGAGGAGACCTGGGCCATTTTAAAGTTTATTTTTTAAAATATATTTTATTGATTTTTCACAGAGAGGAAGGGAGAGGGACAGAGAGCTAGAAACATCGATGAGAGAAAAATATCCATCAGCTGCCTCCTGCACACCCCCCACCGGGGATGTGCCCACCACCAAGGTCCATGCCCTTGACCAGAATCGAACCCGGGACCCTTTAGTCCTCAGGCTGATGCTCTATCCACTGAGCCACACCGGTTTCGGCTGGTGTGTCTTTTTTAAAAATATACTTTATTGATTTTTTTTTTTTTTTTTTTTTTTTTGCAGAGAGGAAGGGAGAGGGAGAGAGAGTTAGAGAGAAACGTCGACCAGCTGCTCCCGGCGCTCAGAGACCAGCGTCACCTGGCCGCTCGGTGCGTGGCCCGCGTGGAGGTGGACAAATGGCCACTCTCTGTTGTTAGGGACGCGGAGGGAGCGCGCTGGGCCCTCCCTGTGAGCGGACGCCCTTCCTCCGGCCGCAGGGGAGCCGGCGACCGCGGCCTCATCAGCACCCGCCCCGCGCGCCCGGCTCCCCAGCCGGCGACAAAGCCACCCCGAGCCAGCTCAGGCGTCGCCTTTGTCTCATCGAACCCGTGGCCGGGACACACACAGGCGCGCGCACACACAAACACACACAGACACACATGCACACACGCACACAGAGAGAGACACATGCATGCACAGACACATGCACACACAGACACACATGCACACACAGAGGCATGCACAGACACACACACCACACACAGAGACACAGACACACACATGCACACACACAGAGACACACATGCACACATGCGTGCACACACAGACACATGAACGCGCGCGCACACACACACACACACACACACACACACAGGCTCCCCGGGCCGTCAGGTAGCCAAGGAGACCCTCGTCCACCTGAAACCAAGCAGCCCGCCCTCAGCCAGGTGTCCGACTTTCTCCCTCTGAGCAGCAGCCTTCCAGGGCTGACGGGACTGTTTTGTGTTTGAAAGACAAGAATTCCCACCCCAACTTCCCTCCTCGATGTTTCTAGCTCTCTGTCCCAAGTCAAGGACGCACTCCCCCCCCCCCCAGCTCTGCCCCCCGAAACTTAAGGAAACAGCGGTGGCATGGTCCACACGCCTTTCCTTAAGGATCGGTGTCCTCAGGCCGGCAAATCCAACAATTGGCATCTTCTCTTGTGGTTTTTTTCTCTCTTTTTTCAAATGCCGGGTCAGCTGGGTGGGTTCCAAGTTAAGCGAGTGCGCAGCGCCACCTCGTGTTTGGAGACGGAATGACAGGCACCCGTGGAGGTGGTGGAGGAGGAGGAGGAGGAGGAGGAGGAGGAGGAGGAGGAGATGGAGGAGGAGGAGGAGGAGAAGGAGGAGGAGGAGGTGGAGGTGGAGGAGGTGGAGGAGGAGGTGGAGGAGGAGGTGGATGAAGAGAAGGAGGAGGAGGAGGAGGAGAAGGGGGGGAGGTGGAGGAGGAGGAGGAGGAGGAGGAGGTGGATGAAGAGAAGGAGGAGGAGGAGATGGGGGAGGAGGAAGAGAGAGGAGGAGGAGGAGGAGGAGGAGGAGGAGGTGGGGAGGGGGCTGCTGGCTGCCTCTGGCCAGCAGGTCCTGGGCTGGGGTTTGTGCTCCCCCTCCCCGGCCTGAGCCCTCGCCCCTTCAAGGTCCTCTGGGTGGGGGGCGTCCCCTGGACCGAGGCGGGGTCCCTCTGCTCTGCCGGGGGTGAGCGTGAAACGAACCCACAAATAACAACGAAGCGGTAGGGCCCCAGAGAGAGGATCCCGGCTTTATGGTGAGTTTTACATTTTTCTTATCAGTTAATCCTCCTTCCATTGATCTTTTAAAAAAACATATTCTGTTGATTTTTTTTACAGAGAGGAAGAGAGAGGGATGGAGAGCTAGAAACGTCGATGTGAGAGAAACATCGACCAGCTGCCTCCTGCACACCCCCCACCGGGGATGTGCCCGCCACCAAGGCCCATGCCCTTGACCGGAATCGAACCCGGGACCCTTCAGTCCACAGGCCGACGCTCTATCCACGGAGCCACACCGGTTTCAGCGACTTCCATTGATTTTTTAATGGGGAGAAAGGGAGCGGAAGGGGGAGTCACACCCAGAGAGAAACACGGAGGAGAGAGAGAGGGAGACACGTCGTCCGGTTGCCACCCGCTTGCGTCTGAAGAGGGCCCGGGGATGGAGCCCGCGGCCAAGGTGCGTGCCCTCGGCCGGGAATCGAACCCTGACCTCCCGATTCAAAGGTCGACGCTCAACCACGGAGCCACGCCGGCCGGGCCTCACGCAGCTCCCGATGCAAGGCGGCGTGGCCCTTTCTGTGCCCCCGAACGTGGACGGGCGTTGCCGGGGGCAGAGGGGTGGGGACCCCGAGGGGAGACGGTGTCCGGGGTGAGCGTCATTGGGTGCCCGGGGCTGATCTCACACAACCCCCTCCCCGCCCTGCCCC
The DNA here is from genome assembly GCA_963924515.1 of Vespertilio murinus. NCBI lineage: Eukaryota > Metazoa > Chordata > Mammalia > Chiroptera > Vespertilionidae > Vespertilio > Vespertilio murinus. Next base: position 1,220,143 of record OZ004721.1, on the reverse strand, counting down.
CAGTGTCCGCTGTGGCTGTGGTTCTCTTCTCTTTCCCGTGGGAGGCGTGTCGGTGGGCTCGCTGTCTGGGCGTCCGCGTCGGTTGGTGGAGAAGCCGAGCTGTGCTGTATAAGGATTTCCCAACCGAAAACGCCTGGGTGGGCCGTGGCCGGTGTGGCTCAGTGGGTAGAGCGTCGGCAGGCGGACGGGAGGGTCCTGGGCTGGATTCCCGGTCAGGGCACAGGCCCGGGTTGGGGGCTCCATCCCCAGGGTGGGGCGTGCGGGAGGCAGCCGATCCGTGATTCTCTCCTCGTGGATGTTTCTCTCTCTCCCTCTTCCCCTCTCTCCCTCTCCCTCTCCCTTTCCCTCTTCTCTCTCTCCCTTTCCATCTCCTTCTCCCTCTCCCCCTTCTCTCTCTCCCCCTCTCTCTCCTTCCCTCCCTCCCTCTCGGTAAGGATCAGTAAAATATATATTTTTAAAAACCTCACAAAGCCAGGAGCCGTGGGCAGGCCGGTGGCCCGGGAGACGGCTGCGTGGGCCCTGCGTCCGGGGTCAGTCGGTGGCTCGGAAGTTCAGGTGCACCCTCGGCTCCACGTCGCAGACCATGCCGAGGACCCGGGCCAGCACGGCCTCCACGCAGCGGCGGTAGCTCCCCGTCAGCTCCGCGATCCTCTCCCGCGCCTGCGCCTCCATCTCCTCCGCCAGGCTGCTCTGCGAGCCCATGGCCTGTGGGCACGGGACAGTGTCACGGGACAGGGCCACGGGGCATGGCCACAGAACAGGGATATGGGACAGGGCCACGTGGACAGGGCCACGGGACAGGGATATGGGACATGGCCACAGGAAATGGCCACGGGGAAATGACACGGACAGGGCCACGGGACTGGGCCACGGGACTGGGCCACGGGACAGGGACACGGGACAGGGACACGGGACATGGGGCAGGGTCACGGGACAGGGCCACAGGGCAGGGACACGGGACAATGACATAGACAGGGCCACGGGACAGGGCCACAGAACTGGGTTCCCTGCAGCCCCCTGTGATGGGAACATGTCCCAGGTCGTGTGCCAGGATGTCTTCCGAGGATGGATGCGACCCCCAGGGTCACCAGGGGAATGGGGTCCCCCCCTCGGGAGGTCACCACTGCTGCTTCCAGAGCTGATCTCGGCCCCAGGGAAAAGCAAAGGTGGGTTCAGCATCATCACCCCATGTTTATCGACGGGGTTGTCATTGCATTTTACTTTTAAAATATATTTTATTGGCTCAGCGGATGGAGCGTCGGCCTGTGGACTGAAGGGTCCCGGGTTCGATGCCAGTCAAGGGCATGGACCTTGGTGGCGGGCACATCCCCAGTAGGGGGCGTGCAGGAGGCAGCTGATGGATGTCTCTCTCTCATCCATGTGTCTAGCTCTCTCTCCCTCTCCCTTCCTCTCTGTGAAAACTCCATAAAAACATATTTTAAAAAAGATAAAGCCGAAACCGGTTTGGCTCAGTGGTAGAGCGTCGGTCTGCGGACTGAAAGGTCCCGGGTTCGATTCCGGCCAAGGGCATGTACCTTGGTTGCGGGCACATCCCTGGTAGGGGGCGTGCAGGAGGCATCTGGTCGATGTTTCTGTCTCATTGATGTTTCTAGCTCTCTCTCTCTCTCTCTCTCTCTTTCTCTCCCTTCCTCTCTGTAAAATATCAATAAAATATATATATATATATATATTTTTTTTTTTTTTAAAGAGAAAGACTTTGAAGCAGAAGAGGCAGGAAGGGAGGAGGTCTCTGTGTGAGGTTTGGCCTGACACTCAGCCTCGCCTGGTCGTGTCTCCACCCCCCGGTGCCGTCGGCGGCCCCGCGGGCGGGCAGGTGTGCACCTCAGGGTGCTCGGGGCGGACGTGCCGGGCCCCGCGCTCACCTTGGCCTCCTTCGCCCGGAACTCCTTGTCCCTCTGCATCCGGAACTGGTCCGCCTCCACCAGGGCCTCCTCCTTCGCCTGCCGGATGCGCTTGGCTTTTCCTGCAAACCAACGGGGCGGAGAAGCCGGGACACCATCCGTCAGACACGTGGAGTTCTCTCTCTCTCTCTCACACACACTCACACACACTCACACACAGAGACACACAGACACACACACACATACAGAGACACACACACACACACACACACACACACAGACACAGACACACACAGACACACACTCTCTCTCACACACACACACACACACACAGTGGCCAGATCATTATGCGTCCAGAGATCATAGTAAATCTGGCCACTCCGTGTGTGTTAAGGAAAATCAGAGCTCTTTCTTCTTAAGCATGACACACGGAAGGAGCTCTATTCAATACCATCCGTGCCACACCTCAGTGGTGACCACCAGGGGGCAGCCTGTCAGCGGGACACGCCAACATCCGGCCACCGAGTCCCCAGGACGTCTTCCAGTTTCATCCGGCCAAACCTTCTGAGGTTTGGTCTAGGAAGCGGGGTTCTCTCACTCATCATAGCTCTTTATTTTATTTTTTTATTGTTTTTTCCCCTTCTTTTAAAAAAATTTAAATTCTTTATTGTGTAAAGTATAACATGCGTCTCCTTTCTCTCCATTGACCTCTCCCCCAACCTCTCCCATCCCCCCTTTTTTTATAAAAAAGAGAGAGAGAGAGAGAGAAGAAGGAAGAGAGAGGGAGAGAAACATCCACGATGAGAGGGAATCACAGACCGGCTGCCTCCTGCACGCCCCCCACTGGGGATGGAGCCCACAACCCCGGCCTGTGGCCCGACCGGGAATCGAACCCGTGACCTCCTGGTTCACAGGTCGACGGTCACCCACGGAGCCACGCCGGGTGGTGTCGGGCCTCGGGAGGTGTCTCCGCCTGCTCCCGAGCACCCTGCCGCTTCCGCCCTCGCTCCCGCGAGCAAACAAGCACCAGCTTCCTGGGTGCCGCTCGACGTGACGCCAACCCAGCCCGGGCGGGGGGGGCGGGGGGGGCAGGCGGCCCGGGGTGGGGGAGCAACGCCCCAAAGGAAGCAGCACAGACCTGGAGCCGGAGCCGCTTTATCTCACCGCCTGCTTCTCTCGCCTTTCCCTGGCTTCTCCTTCCCTCCCGCGTTTCTTTCTTCCTTTCTTTTTCTTTTAAAAAAAATGTATTTTATTAATTTTTTTACAGAGAGGAAGGGAGAGAGGGACATCGATGAGAGAGAAACACCGACCAGCTGCCTCCTGCACACCCCCCACTGGGGATGTGCCCGCAACCAAGGTCCGTGCCCTTGAATCGAACCCGGGACCCTTCAGTCTGCAGGTCGGTGCCCTATCCACTGAGCCAAACCGGTGAGGGCTGTACTTTCCATATATATATAATTGATTTTTCACAGAGAGGAAGAGAGAGGGATAGAGAGTTCGAAACATCGACGAGAGAGAAGCATTGATCAGCTGCCTCATGCACACCCCCTACTGGGGATGTGCCCGCAACCAAGGTCCATGCCCTTGGCCGGAATCGAACCCGGGACCCTTCAGTCCGCAGGCTGGCGCCCTATCCACTGAGCCAAACCAGTGAGGGCTGCACTTCCTATATCATCTATCTATCTATCATCTATCTATCTATCTATCTATCTATCTATCATCTATCTATATTTATCTATCTATATCTATCTATCATCTATCTATCATCTATATCTATCTATCTATCTATCTATCTATCTATCTATCTATCTATCTATCCATCCATCCATCCATCCTCTATCTATCTATACAGTCAGGGGTTTTCTGCAGCTCCCGGGCGGACTGTAGCCGGTGGCGTTCACTCGCCGATGGACTCGTCGGCGGTTGCTGTCTCGCCGTGACCCCCTCGGAGGAAGGGAGGCCGCCGCGCCCCGGAGTCGCCCACTTGCCTGCCGGGCCCGAGGAAGGAGGGGTGTTTACGGGCCCACAAACCTCCGAGGACGGAGCCGCGCCTGGTTTACGAGTTTGTTAAACCCCGTCTTTGCCCGCCGGCGCGGGAGGACTGATTGGATCCAGGGGCTGGTGGGAACGGCTCGGAAGACCTGCCTATTTGGGAACAAATAGGCAATTAGCTGATTTAAGGGAAAAAGTGAAAAAAAAAAAAAAATAGCGTGCCGCCATTGGCATTCCGGAGACGGGCGAAATGCATTTGCGATCTTGGAACAGCCAGTGTGTCCCCTGGGGGAAAGGAGGTCCCGGCCAGTGTGGCTCCGTGGCTGAGCGTCAGCCTGGGAACCAGGAGGTCAGGGTTCGATTCCCGGTCAGGGCACAGGCCCGGGTTGTGGGCTCCATCCCCAGTGTGGGGCGTGCAGGAGGCAGCCGGTCCGTGATGCTCTCTCCTCATGGATGTTTCTCTCTCTCTCCCTTCTTCTCTGAAATCAATTTAAAAAATGTATTTTAAGAAAATAATAAAGTAGCCAAAACCGGTGTGGCTCAATGGACAGAGCATCGGCCTGCAGACTGAAGGGTCCCGGGTTCCATTCCGGTCAAGGGCATGGACCTTGGTGGCGGGCACATCCCCAGTTGGGGGGCGTGCAGGAGGCAGCTGGTCGATGTTTCTCTCTCATAGATGTTTCTAACCCTCTATCCCTCTCTCTTCCTCTCTGTAAAAAATCAATAAAATATATTTTTAAAAAAATAAAGTAAATAAAGTCAGCTAGATGGTAAGACTGTTTGGCAGCTGAATATAAAATTTAGTCCACAATCAGGGACTCAAAGCAAATACCTGAGCTTTGCTTTTTAAATTATTTATTTACTTAAAATATATATTTTATTGATTTTTTACAGAGAGGAAAGGAGAGGGATAGAGAGCCAGAAACATCGATGAGCGAGAATCATGGACCAGCTGCCTCTTACACACCCCCCACTGGGGATGTGCCGGCAACCAAGGTCCATGCCCTTGGCTGGAATCGAACCCGGGACCTTTCCGTCCGCAGTGCTGACGCTGTACCACTGAGCCAAACCCGTTTCAGCGTGGCTTTGCTTTCTTTTTAAGAAATTTTTTTTTATTGATGTCAGAGAGAAAGGGAGAGAAAGAGAGAGAAAGAGAAACATCCATGATGAGAGAGAATCATGGATCAGCTGCCTCCTGCACACACACACACACCCCGCCCTGGGGACAGAGCCCACCACCCGGGCCTGGGCCCCGATCGGGAAGCAGAGTGTGACCTCCTGGCTCCTAGGTGGACCCTGCGCCGCGGAGCCACGCCGGGCGGGCAGGTGCCTGAGCGTTCCCAGTCGTCTTACTGGAACGGGCCGCGTCTCTCTGGTCGCAGGAAAAGCTGACTCAGAACTGGCAGCGGTTGTTAAAAAAAACAAAGAAAAAACACGACCGAAACTGGTGCGTTCTGCTCCATTCTCCCATTGCTGCTACTCCGATGACTTATAGTGATACCCAAGCGAACAGTGTGAATATTTACAAAACAACTATTGGCCGGGGCCGGTGTGGCTCAGTGGATAGAGCGCCGGCCTGCGGGCTGAAGGGTCCCGGGTTCGATCCCGGTCAAGGGCATGTGCCTTGGCTGCGGGCACATCCCCGGTGGGGGGCGTGCAGGAGGCAGCTGGTTGATAGCTCTCTCTCGTCGATGTTTCTAGCTCTCTGTCCCTCTCTCTTCCTCTCTGTAAGAAATCAATACAATATATTTTTTTAAAAAATAAAAATAAAAAGTAACTCTTGCCCTGCTCGGGCTGGCTCAGTGGTCCGCAGCCGAGGGCAGGCACCTGGGTTGCAGGTTGGGTCCGTGGCCGTGGCGGGGGCAAGCGTGGCCGGCAACCAATCGAAGTGTCTCTCTCCCACATCCATGTTTCTCTCTCCTCCCCCCCTCCTCCCTAACACTCTCTCTGAAAACCAGCGGAAAAAAATCTCCTCGGGGTGAGGATTAAAAAAACACACCCAACGATGTAGTCCGTAATCTGCTATCTCAGCTGTAAGTTTTCCGACCCCTGAAACGCCTCAGCTGTGTGTTCATTCTACAAAAAGGAAAAGAGAGGGAGGCTCCGAGACGCCAATTAACGTCCGTAGCCGGAACCCGTGTGGCTCCGTGGATAGAGCGTCGGCCTGCGGACTGAGGGGTCCCGGGTTCGATGCCGGTCAAGGGCAGGTATCTCGGTTGCAGGCTCCTCCCCGGCCCGGGGCCCTGGTCGGGGGGTGGGGGGGCCCCCATGCAGGAGGCATCCACCTTCCATGTGTCTTTCTCACGTCGATGCTTCTCTCTCTCTCTCTCTCTCTCTCTCTCTCTCTCTCTCTCTCTCTCGTCTCTCCCCCTCTGACTCTCTCTAAAATTCAACGGAAAAATATCCTCGGGTGAGAATTAAAACAAACCACACACACACAAAAAGGAGAATGAAATGGAAATATGATGAAACATCGGAGATTCAAGGTCATCAAGAGAAGGTTGAGAGAGAGAGAGAGAGAGAGAGAGAGAGAGAGAGAGAGAGAGAGAGAAAGAGAGCGCTCCGAGCTGCACCACGATCTTAATTTCACAGAAACGGGCGGGACGCTGAGGGCGGACAAATCACCCGAGTGACCTCACTGGCCTCCAGATTCTGGCCTCTCTCTCTCTCTCTCTCTCTCTCTCTCTCTCTCGTCTCTCCCCCTCTGACTCTCTCTAAAATTCAACGGAAAAATATCCTCCGGTGAGAATTTTAAAAAACACACACACACACACAAAAAGGAGAATGAAATGGAAATATGACGAAACATCGGAGACTCAAGGTCATCAAGAGAAGGTCGAGAGAGAGAGAGAGAGAGAGAGAGAGAGAGAGAGAGAGAAAGAGAGCGCTCTGAGCTGCACCATGATCTTAATTTCACAGAAACAGACCTGGCGCTGAGGGCGGACAAATCACCCGAGTGACCTCACTGGCCTCCAGATTCTGGCTTCTCTCTCTCTCTCTCTCTCTCTCTCTCTCTCTCTCTCTCTCTCTCTCTCTCGCCTTTCACAAGCTTGCGACACGACAGGGGCGTGGGGCCCTCGGGAAGTTGCAGAGACCGGGGGGGGGGGGGGGAAGCCCGTAACTTCCACGTCCTGGGCTATTTCGCGGCCTCTCGGGAGGATCTGGGTCAGAGGCCTTTGTCCCCGTGGCGGCCCCGGGGCCACGGTGTCACGGCAGGAGGGGTGGGGCCCAGGAGGCCCACGCCCGCCCGCCCACCCCACGCGCACCCACGGGTGCCTGTCCCTCCCGGGCGGGCGGACAGAGGGGGACTCACGCTTCCTGGCCTCCTCCAGCCTGTCCTTGGCACACTTCTCCGCCTGGAGCAGCTGGTGGATGCCCTGGGACTGGCTGGCCATGGCGTCCGGCCGGCCGTTCGGTCAGTCCGGTGGCTTCTGTGGGTTCCGGGAGGACAGGGAGGGTTCTTATCCGGCTGGGGGTCACGGCCCCTCTGCTTGGGGTGTCAACAGCTGGAGCCGTCCACACAGCTTCCGGCCGGCTGGGGCCGGCGGAGGGAGAGCCAGAGAGCCGGACCCAAGGGGAGCCCAAGGTGGAATCCAGAAAAACCAGTCCCGTGGAGACTGTCATTTGTGGGGACCTCAGCGCTCCTTGCTGGGGCAGGGCCACGGGGTGGAGGGGCTGACTCTCCTCCTCCTCCTCCTCCTCCTCTTTCTTCTTCTTCTTCTTCTTCTTCTTCTTCTTCTTCTTCTTCTTCTTCTTCTTCTTCTTCTTCTTCTTCTCCTTCTCCTCCTTCTCCTTCTCCTTCTCCTTCTCCTTCTCCTTCTCCTTCTCCTTCTCCTTCTCCTTCTCCTTCTCCTTCTCCTTCTCCTTCTTCTTCTTCTTCTTCTTCTTCTTCTTCTTCTTCTTCTTCTTCTTCTTCAAAAATATATTTTATTGATTTTTTTTACAGAGAGGAAGAGAGAGGGATAGAGAGTTAGAAACATCGATGAGAGAGAGAACCATCCACCAGCTGCCTCCTGCACCCCCCAATCCCACTGGGGATGTGCCCGCCACCAAGGCACGTGCCCTTGACCGGAATCGAACCTGGGACCTTTCCGTCCGCAGGCCGACGCTCTCTCCACTGAGCCACACCGGTTTCGTATAAGAATATATCGTATTTGATTTTTTTTAGAGAGCAGAAGAGAGAGGGAGAGAGAGTTAGAAACATCCACCAGCCGCCTCCTGCACACCCCCCACTGGGAAATGTGCCCGCCAACAAGGTACATGCCCTGGACCGGAATCGAACCTGGGACCCTTCAGTCCCCAGGCCGACGCTCTATCCACTGAGCCACACCGGTTTCGGCGATGTGATCGTTATACTTTTCAAATGATGAACTGAGTGCTCGGTTGTACCTCTCTATGAGGTTGCCAAGGGTCGGAGGGGATGTGTTCGTTGGAGGAGAGAGAGAGAGAGAGAGAGAGAGAGACAAGGACAGATTACTCACAGCCACTGTGTAAAACAGGAAGTGCCCGATTCAGGGTGGTGTGTACCGGGCCCCCGCTCTTTGATTCCCCTTTCTGCATGCTCGTGTATTTCATTTGTCTTCCTGCAAAATGCCAACACACACACACACACACACACAAAAACAAAAAAAACAAAAACAAAACAGTTAATGAAAAATGACAGGCGAAACCGGTGTGGCTCAGTGGATAGAGCGTCAGCCTGCGGACGGAAAGGTCCCGGGTTCGATTCCGGTCAAGGGCACGTGCCTTGGTTGCGGGCACATCCCCGGTGGAGGGTGTGCAAGAGGCAGCTGGTCGATGGTTCTCTCTCATCGATGTTTCTAGCTCTCTCTCTCTCTCCCTTCCTCTCTGTAAGAAATATATATATATATATATATATATATATATATATATATATATATATATATATATATATACCGTATTTGCCGGCATATAAGACGATTTTTTGGCCCTGAAAAATACTGTATTTGCCGGCGTATAAGACGACTGGGCGTATAAGACAACCCCCTAACATTTCCACTCAAAATACAGAGTTTGTTATATACTCGCCGTATAAGACTACCCCCCACCTGGAGGCATATTTTTCAGGGCCAAAAAATCGTCTTATACGCCGGCAAATACGTTGTATATATATATATATATATTAAAAAACAGAAAAATGGCAGAGTCTTAAATACAAAGTCGGTTCTCTCTGGAGACAGTCCGGAGTGGAGGCTCAGAGGTGGAGGATCACCCAGGGATGCCTCTGATTTTCGCTTGAACTTGCAAAAAAAAAAAATTTAAATTTAAAAAAACCCGAGCGTGGAATGTTTTGCATAGCTATAATTAAGAGGTAGCCAGTGCCCGGGGCATGTATATTTCTTTGGTTTCTCTTTTTTTTGCAGTTTCGTTTCTCCTCGGACTTCCTCTTACGCCGTCCTCACCTCTGTCCGGGCGCTCGGACGCTCCTCCTTCCTCTTTCGCCTGCGCCGGCGTGGCCCCGGGATCCGCATCGCCGCCCGCAGGAGACTCACTCCCGGTTCCCCCGGGGCCGGGCTTCTAGGGACTGTGAAACCCTGAACTCCAGTCTGGAAGGACAAGGTCAGGGCCAGCGGCTGCCCCTCAGGGTGCAGTGACGGCTGAGGAGCCATCCCCACGGGGCGGCCAGAGGTCGATGACCCCTGAACGCATCGTCATCTGGCCACTCGGCGTCTGTCCTACAGAATGAATCCTATAGGATAAAAGGCTCATAGGCACATGGTCCCCTCGGCTGGGAGTTCGACCAGCAGGCAGGCCGGCCGACCGCCCACGTCCCCTCCCCCTGGCCAGGCTGGCCGGACCCCACCCGTGCACAAATTCATGCATCGGGCCTCTAGTATATAATATATATAGACACCGAGTGAGGAGACAGCCGATCCATGATTCTCTCTCTTCACAGATGTCTCTATCTCTCTCTCCCTCTCCCTTCCCCTCTGAAATCAATATGTATTTATTAAAAATATATTTTATTGATTTTTTTTTTTACAGAGAGGAAGAGAGAGGGATAGAGAGTTAGATGCATTGATGAGAGAGAATCATCGATCAGCTGCCTCTTGTATGTCCCCCACTGGGGATGTGCCCGAAACCAAGGTCCATGCCCTTGACCGGAATCGAATCTGGGACCCTTCCGTCCGCAGGCCGACGCTCTATCCACTGAGCCAAACCGGTTTCGGCAATATGTATTTTTTTAAAGAAGAAGAAGAAGGAGGAGGAGGAGGAGGAGGAGGAGGAGGAGGAGAAGAAGGAGAAGAAGAAGAAGAGGAGGAGGAGGAGGAGCAGAAAAAGGAGGAGGAGGAGGAGGAGGAGGAGAAGGAGGAGGAAGAGGAGAAGAAGAGGAGGAGGAGGAGGAGGAGAAGAAGAAGAAGGAGAAGAAGAAGAGGAGGAGGAGGAGGAGCAGAAAAAGGAGGAGGAGGAGGAGAAGGAGGAGGAAGAGGAGAAGAAGAGGAGGAGGAGGAGAAGGAGGAGGAGGAGAAGAAGAGGAGGAGGAGGAGAAGGAGGAGGAGGAGAAGAAGAGGAGGAGGAGGAGAAGGAGGAGGAGAAGAAGAAGAGGAGGAGGAGGAGAAGGAGGAGGAGAAGAAGGAGGAGGAGGAGGAAGAGGAAGAGGAGGAGGAGAACAATAATGCTGGTGTCCTTCGAGGTGGGTGGAGCAATGGAGCAGATACCTCCTTGACCGCCTCTCGGACATCGATGGAGCACCGAGGACTGATCCCCCATCCTTGAGACCAAACACCTCACTCGGGCTTCCGAGGGACTTACGGGACCCGCGTGCCGCCCCTCGGGGAGTGGAGGAGGCTGAGCCGTCACCCGAAGGGCTCCGGACAACTCCCTCCGACGAGAGCCGCCCGGATTGGCCACGGAACCCGTCCCCGGAGCCGGCACCGTCTTCCCCAGGCACGGGGAAGCCGCCGAGGTCGCACCGGGGCCACCGAGCTCAGCCCCAAAGGGGCGGCGGCCGGCCACCGTCCCGGGGACGAGGAGAAGACACCCACCCGTCCCCACACCCTCTCCCGGCACCCAGCGCACCCCAAGGTCCGGTGGCTTGCTTTGTACTCGGGGTGGCCAGACTGGCGTGGTCTCTAGGCGCATCGTGATATGGCCACTCGACATACACGGTGAGCCGAAGCCGGTGTGGCTCAGTGGACAGAGCGCCGGCCTGCGGACCGAAGGGTCCCGGGTTCGATTCCGGTCAAGGGCATGGGCCTTGGTTGCGGGCACACCCCCAGTAGGGGGTGTGCAAGAGGCAGCTGATCCATGATTCTCATTCTCTTTCATCGATGTTTCCTGCTCTCTGTCCCTCTCTCTTCCTCTCTGTGAAAAAATCAATAACACACACACACACACACATATATGAGTGTGTATGTGTGTTATATATGTATATATATATATGTATACACACACACACACACACACACATATATATATATATATATATATATATATATATAGTGAGATGGGAGGGTTTCGTTTCTCCTGCCCATCGGCCCCCCACCGCTCTCCAGGAAATGGGCGAGGGAGCTCGAGATGGGGTCCCCCCAGGGTGATTCCTGGAGGGGAAATGGGGTTGAGGCTCCCCACGTGCTGGGACCGTGGATGGGGCGTGGCTGAGGCTGTCTCTGGGGACCCCGTGGGCCCGGTGGGGGTCACAGCGGCTCCCGGGGGTGGGGGGGGGATCAGGACACCGTGAGATCGGGGAGGGGGGGAGAGGGTGTTTCCCAGCGCGTCGTATGCAGAAGCGAGACCGCTGTGTGCACCCCGCCCGCCCGCCCCTCACTTCTCTTACTAGAAGCTCTTGTCCGGGAGGTGAGGGGGGGTGATGTTCCTCTTTTCTTCCGCTCTCAGTCCCCACCCCCCCTCCCGCCCAGGCTGTCCCGGGGCCGGGCTATCTTCAACCTTCCAGGGCTGCCCCCAAATGCTCCTGGAGTCCAGTGCCTCCGTTACGGGGTGGGAGAGGGGGAAGGAGGGACAGCAACTGCGTTGCCCACCGGTGACCCGGGAGACCGTCCAGGGAACCTCCGTGAAATGGGGGGGGTCGTCAAAGAGAGTGCGGGGAACCAGACCTAGAGCCTTTGCCCAAACCGGTGTGGCTCAGTGGACGGAGCACCGGCCTGCGGCCTGCGAGCTGAAGGGTCCCAGGTTCGATTCCGGTCAAGGGCATGGATCTTTTTTTTTTTTAATGTATTTTATTGATTTTTTTTTTTTTTACAGAGAGGAAGAGAGAGGGACAGAGAGTAGGAAACATCGATGAGAGAGACACATCGACCAGCTGCCTCCTGCACGCCCCCCACTGGGGATGCCCGCCACCAAGGTCCATGCCCCTGACCGGCATCGAACCCGGGACCCTTCAGTCCGCAGGCCGACGCTCCATCCACGAAGCCACACCGGTGTCGGCATGTGTTCGTCATTTTTAAAATTTTTGATCCACTGCCCGTTGACGTGATACGTTGGATGGACCCGGTGTGAAAAAAAAATGTGGGAGAATTCCTCAAATCCTTCTCTTTACTTTGTAACACGTGAGGATTAGGAAGCTCAGCACAGCCGAAACCGGGGTGGCTCCGCGGACAGAGCATCGGCCTGCGGATGGAAGGGTCCCGGGTTCGATTCCGGTCAAGGGCATGTGCCTTGGTTGCAGGCACATCCCCAGTGGGGGGCGTGCAGGAGGCGGCTGGTCGACGATTCTCTCTCATCGATGTTTCTATTCTAACTCTCTATCCCTCTCCCTTCCTCTGTAAAAAACATCGATAAAATATATTTTTTTTTTTAAAAAAAAGAAAAGAGCCAAAACCGGTGTGGCTCAGTGGATAGAGCGTCGGCCTGCGGACTGAAGGGTCCGGGTTCAATTCTGGTCAAGGGCATGTACCTTGGTTGCGGGCACATCCCCAGGTTGGGGTGTGGGGGGGGGGGGCGTGCAGGAGGCAGCTGGTCGATGTTTCTCTCTCATCGACGTTTCTAGCTCTCTATCCCTCTCCCTTCCTCTCTGTAAAATATCAATAAAATATATATATTTAAAAATAAAGAAAAAAGGAAAGAAAGAAAGCTGGGCGTGGCGTGCGTGGGGGCTGGGTGGCTGAGGCTCTCGTGTCTGACTCTGCCCTCGCTCTACGCCACCACGTCCTGGGGGAAGTTGGCTCATTTCTCTGTTCCTCCGACCCCTGGGCGGTGAGGTAACAGCGTTCTGCAGACGCAAGGACTCGGCGGACGAAAAGCACGTAAAAAAAACACCAAACACCGAGGGCATAGAAAACGTAGCTACCTGTCTTCCTGTCTTTTCTGTCCGTCTGTCTAACCACCTCCACCGGCAGCTCACCAGCCGCCCGGCGCTCATGGGCACCTGGGTGTGGTCGCCTGCGCGAGGGGCACCGACCGATCGAGGGCTTCCGGTCTGGCTGAGAAGAAGGAAGAGGGAGGCCAGGGTGTGTGTGTGTGTGTGTGTGTCTGTGTGTGTGTGTGTGTGTGTGTGTGTGTGTGTCTGTGTGTGTGTGTGTGTGTGTCTGTGTGTGTGTGTGTCTGTGTGTGTGTGTGTGTGTCTGTGTGTGTGTGTGTCTGTGTGTGTGTGTGTGTGTGTCTGTGTGTGTGTGTGTCTGTGTGTGTGTGTGTCTGTGTGTGTGTGTGTCTGTGTGTGTGTGTGTGTGTGTCTGTGTGTGTGTGTATGCGCGAGTTTTACACGGCGTGTGTGAGTTTCGATGTGTGTTTCCGGGTGTCAGAGGGGAGGATGGGTGCCCGTCCGTCCGTCCCCTGGGAACCAGCGTGGGACACTCCCGGGTTACGCACTGCGGCCCTTGGTTACCCCGGGGGCCTGGGCCGGATGGGTGTCAGGGCCTGTGCGGTTTCACTCCCGTGTTTCCGGGCGGACACACCCACTTTTTTCTTTTTTTTCCCCCTTTTTTATTAAGGTTTTTTTTTTTAAAAAAAATATATATGTTTTATTGATTTTTTAAAAATATATATATTTTATTTATTTTTTTCAGAGAGGAAGAGAGAGGGATAGAGGGTTAGAAACATCTATGAGAGAGAATCATCGGTCGGCTGCCTCCTGCACACCCCCTACTGGGGATGTGCCCACAGCCAAGGTCCATGCCCTTGACCGGAATCGAACCTGGGTCCTTTCAAGTCCGCAGGCTGATGCTCTATCCCCTGAGCCACACCGGTTTCGGCTGTTTTATTGATTTTTTTTACAGGGAGGAAGGGAGAGGGATAGAGAGTCAGAAACATCGATGAGAGAGAAACCTCCACCCGCTGCCTCCTGCACGCCCCCGCCCTGGGGGTCAAGCCCGCAACCCAGGCGTGTGCCCTGATGGGGAACCGAACCCGTGACCTCTCGGTCCACAGGTCGACGCTCAGCCGCGGAGGCGTGCTGGCTGGCTGGGCAAATAGTCTCTCTTCTTTATTTAAATGAGAAGGATCCTGTCTGGAGCGGGATGGATGGATGGGTGGATGGATGGGTGGATGGGTGGATGGATGGGTGGATGGATGGATGGATGGGTGGATGGATGGATGGATGGATGGATGGGTGGGTGGGTGGGTGGATGGATGGATGGATGGATGGATGGGTGGATGGGTTGGTGGATGGATGGGTTGGTGGATGGATGGATGGATGGATGGATGGATGGATGGGTTGGTGGATGGATGGATGGATGGATGGATGGATGGATGGATGGATGGGTGAATGGATGGATGGATGGATGGATGGATGGGTGGATGGATGGATGGATGTATGGGTGGATGGATGGATGGATGGGTGGATGGATGGGTGGGTGGATGGATGGGTGGGTGGATGGACGCATGATGCAGGGCCGGGATGTGTGTGTGAGGGCAGGAACCGCTGTCCCGTCATGCGTGTCATCTCCACGGGAACGCTCACCTGTGCCAGGTGCTGCATCCACTACCCCCTCCGGGGGCTGGGACCTGGGCGCTGAGCTCTTCCCTGGGCTCTGACCTTGGAGCTCAGTCCCCCCAACCCCCGTGGGGCGTCCCCCGGCCTGCTGCGTGCCCCCCAGGGGGACGAGGTGCCCTCAGGAGCCCACCCCGTCCTGCAGGGCCCCCCAGGGGCTGAGCTGCTGCGGGGACGGTGAGAAGGGGAACCACAGCTTCCCGAGTGCCTTCCGGCCCCCCCCCACCCCCCCGGGGCAGCGGGGTGAGGCAGGCCAGCCACCGCCAAGGGGGTGCCCCAGCGCCCCAAGACCTGCTCCCAGCAGCTGGGGGGTGTGAGGGTCCGGAGGCATCCCACAGTGGGACCGAGGGCCACGACCCCCTCATCAGCCACGCCCTCTGGTGCTGCAGGTGCCCCCGTCCCCTCCCACGGCTCAGGGCCACACGTGGCAGCTGCAGGGAGGGGAGGGAGGAGGGGAGGGAGGAGGGGAGGGAGGAGGGGGGTGGGGAGGGGGGAAGGGAGGAGCCGGCGGAGCATCTGGGCTGAGCGCATCCCCACCCACATCAGAGGCAGCTCCCTGGGGTGGGGGGGGGAGGGTGGCACCCAGACTTGCACTAGCGAGCTGCTCTCAGCTGCAGACCAAGGTGTCACTTCCTCCGCCCGAGGGGGGGGGGGGGCGTGGGGAGCTGCGGTGCGGGGAGCTGGCCTGCAAGCGCTCGGGGTTGGGGTGTCTTCCCCGAGTGTCCTCACCGACCGGGGGGGGGCCTTCAGCCCAGGCCCACCCCCCTCCGCTCTCCGGGAGCTCATGTCCTTGTACACACTCTGCGTGCTTGGGGGAGAGGGAGAGAGGGGGAGGGAAGGGGGAGAGAGGAGGGGAGGGAGAGAGAGGGGGAGGGGATGGGGAGAGAGAGAGACAGGGGGGAGGGGAGAGAGAGAGAGAGAGAGAGAATGTACCAGCCAAACGTTGCTTAGAAGGGGCACGACCTAAAGAAGATGAAATGTGAACACATGAGCCAAAACCGGTGTGGCTCCGTGGATAGAGCGTCGGCCTGCGGACTGAAGGGTCCCGGGTTCGATTCCGGTCGAGGGCATGGACCTTGGCGGCAGGCACATCCCCGGTGGGGGATGTGCAGGAGGCGGCTGGTCGATGTTTCTCTCTCATCCATGTTTCTAACTCTCTGTCCCTCTCTCTTCCTCTCTGTAAAAAAAATCAATAAAATACATTTAAAAAAAAGAAATGTAAACACATGAGGTCTTACCAGGTTGTATATATTTTTTTATATTGACTTCAGAGAGGGAGGGAGAGGGAGAGAGAGAAATATCCATGAGGAGAGAGCATCACGGACCGGCTGCCTCCTGCACGCCCCACACTGGGGATGGAGCCCGCAACCCGGGCCTGTGCCCTGACCGGGAATCGAACCCTGACCTCCTGGTTCCCAGGCCGACGCTCAGCCACGGAGCCACGCTGGCCGGGCCACGTTGTATATTCTTATCCATTCATTTGTGTGTTCACCCTCCCCCATGCCACCATTGGCAACCACCAGCGCACTCTCTGCCTCCTCGCGTCTGGTTCCTGTTTGGTTTCTCTGTCGTCGCTGGAAGCACCTCGGTTTTTCTTGAGGGAAAATGGAAATGAGGCGGCCGCGGACGAGGAGGAGAAGAGGGAAGCAGTCTGTCCGGTGCAGAGCAGACGTGGTGACCGGGGGAGAGATGGCGAGAGGTCTGCCTTGACCCCCCATCTGCCCCTCGCTGCCTCCCCTTGGCCCCCCCAGAGGTGTCATCGACGCGACACCATCTTTATTTCTGGGCCCGGCCCTCACCCCGGCCTCCCCGATGTGGTCCCACCCTCGGTCCAGTTCCCCCTGGGCCACGGACGGACGGAAGGACTGATGGAGCATCCACGTCATCGCCCCGGCCGGTGTGGCTCGGTGGGCAGAGCGCCGGCCTGCAGACCCCAGGGTCCCGGGGTTCGATTCCGGTCGAGCACGGACCTCCTGGGCCCCCGCCCCGGGGCCCTGGTCAGGGTGCGAGCAGGAGGCAACCCGTCCATGTGTCTCTCTCACTATGGGTGTTTCCTCTCCGTCTCTCCCTCTCCCTTCCTCTCTCTCTGAAAATCAGTGGAAAAATAGCGTCAGGGGAGGATTGAGAGAGAGGAGAGAGAGAGGAGAGAGAGGGGGGGGAGAGAGAGAGAGAGAGGAGAGAAAGGAGAAAGAGGAGAGAGAGAGAGAGAGAGGAGAGAGAGAGAGAGAGAGAGAAGAGAGAGAGAGAGGAGAAGAGAGAGTGAAGAGAGAGAGAGAGAGAGAGAGAGAGAGAGAGAGAGAGAGAGAAGAGAGAGGAGAGAGAGAGAGAGAGAGAGAGAGAGAGAGAGAGAAGAATACAATCATCCTATCCCTCCCTGATCTGCAAGCCCTGATGGTCCCACCACCAGACTGAAATCTCACCCCGTAGGATCCCATCCAAGCGTCCCTCCCTCCCTCCCTCTCTCCCTCCCAGACCCTCCTCTGCAGGGAGAGGCGGGGAAACCCAGGCCCTTCCCTTTCTCAAACTGGGTGCTTGGGTGGAACCCTGGTGCAGGTGCGCCCGCCCCTCCCCCCCGCCTGGCCCCGCAGCCCCCGAGGCGCACGTCCGAGGGCCACTGAGCCACGGAGGATCACTTCCTCCCGAGGCCACGGGGCGGGCTGGGGCCGCTCTGCCACTGTTTGTTTACGAGACTGTTTTCACTACCGACCGACCGACCGATCGATCTATCTGTGCATCGATCGGGAGCCCCTGGGGTGGGGGTGATCGGTGTGCCTTGGGGTGCCCCCCCCTGTCCCAGTGGAGGTCCCCATGGAATTGCGTCTCCTACATTCTTCCCCAGTCTTCAAAGCCATGGTTTTCAAACCATTTTTTATAAAAAAATGTATTTTATTGATTTTTTTCACAGACAGGAAGGGAGAGGGAGAGAGAGCTAGAAACGTCGATGAGAGAGAGAAACATCACCCAGCTGCCTCCTGCCCGCCCCCCACTGGGGATGTGCCCGCCACCAAGGCACATGCCCTTGACGGGCATCGAACCCGGGACCCTTCAGCCCGAGGGCCGGTTTTCGGCAAGAGACACATCTTGAGTTCTCTCGCCCGTCTCTCCCTTGTCCGCGGGGGAGCAGAAGTCTTTTTTTGGAGGCAGGATTTGCTGCTGTGGCCGCGAGTTCCGATGCCCGTCCTGGCCCCCCTCAACCCCCTCCAACCCCCCACCTCCGGCCAGGAGATCGGGGCAGGACTCTGGCCGACGGCCCTCCCACGGCCCTTGGCGTGGGAGACGGCATGCGTGTTCACGGTGTGTCCCGTGGCCGGGTCCCCAATGGCCTCGTGGGACGCGGGACGACCACGGCCCCACGTCACCGATCGGTAACTCTCGACCCACGAGAGGGCCGGTCGGTGCACGAAATCCGTGCACGGGGCTGGCTCGGCCCTCTCGGCCCCCGTTCGCCCGCCGGAGGGTCGTCCGAACGGACTTCCAGAAGGTCGAGGGGCTGCGTGGTCTAATTAGCATATTAGCCCTTTATACCTAC
This sequence comes from Vespertilio murinus, assembly GCA_963924515.1. Lineage (NCBI taxonomy): Eukaryota > Metazoa > Chordata > Mammalia > Chiroptera > Vespertilionidae > Vespertilio > Vespertilio murinus. Next base: position 1,201,854 of record OZ004721.1, on the reverse strand, counting down.
AGGTCTCCCGCGATCGTGGAATGTCAGATCCGGGTCTTTCTTGCCCACGAATGAGTCGCCACGGCCACGGCCCGCCCACCTTTGTCCAACCTGCTCCAGCATCTGTCTCTTGGGTAGATTGGATGTTTGGGGGGTGGGGAATGGAGGGGGGATATTTCCAAACAGGCATGAGCGTTGTGATGGGAGCCTCCCGGGCTCGCCCCGAAGCCCACCTTCCTGACGGGGCGCCCGCGTCCCTCCCTCCCTCCCGACGAGGCCTCCGCCCCGTGGGCCCCGCACACACACGGAGGAAGTGAGAGGCCCCGTGAGCCGGAGCCGGCTCTGACTTCCTGCGGGGAGGAGGGGGAGGCCGCGGCCGTGCAGGGCCTTTTGGAGAAGTTAGTAAAACCGAATCTGACATCACCGCCCGCCTCCCGCCTGCCCGCCCGCCCGCCCGCCCCGTGGGGGAGGCCAGCCAGCCAGCCAGCCAGCCAGCCAGCGAGCCAGCGAGTGGCTCTCGTCGGCGGCGGGGAGGCAGAGCCGGAGAGCGTCGACCGGGTCGCAGAGGACAGCCGAGGACGGTAGGTGCTCCCTCCGGCCTTGTCCCCGCTGCCACCACCGCCGGGTCTTCCCGCCGGGGTCGTGCCGGCCCGGCGGTAACCATTGCCCTCCCCTTCCCCCCCCCCCCCCCCTCCGCAGCGGGACGCATGCTGTGCCCCAGGCCGCTGTCCTCCTGATCGTGACCATGGACGTCGTGTGGCTCAAGCTGCTGGCCGTGGCCTGCGCCCTCCTGGACGCCGGGGCGTTCGGAGACGGTAGGGACCCGCGGCGGCGGGCGCTCGGGGAGGGGGGTCCCCCTCGCGGGGTGTCGGCGCGGGGAGGGGGGGCGCCGGGGTGAGGCACCACGGGCATCGGGGTACGCCAAGGGGTAGTGACCGGAAGAGTGGGTGGAGGGGGTGGTGAGCTGGTCGGGAGCCGTCCTGGCTCAGACAGACACCCTGGCTGTGCGGAAACCCATTGAACCCCCCCTAGGTAAGGGCCCCCCCCAAAACCCCCCCAAATAAACAGCAGAGAAAAGAAACCCCACGTTTACGAGGGACACCTGGTCTGGGGGTGTCTCACCCGGCGCCAGGGCGGGGACGAGAGCGATGGCGCTGCGCCCGCCCATGCGCCGGCGTGTCTGTGCGTGGATTCGTGGGAGAGATGGGGAAGGACCCAAAGGAGTGGATTGTTGTCCTCTGGGCGAGACATGCATTATTATTATTTTTTAAAAATAAAAAGTCAGGCTGTGCCTTTGCTTGCACGGAGCCACCGCCGCCCCCCTCTTTTCCGGACCAGCCGGCAACTTCCTCAAACGCCGGGGCACGGCCGTGGGCCTTGGGGAAACTCTCTCCGTGGCCCGGCCGTGTCCCGGGAGGCGGCTGTCTGTCTTCCATCGGGCGTTTGGTGCCTCGCTGGGGTACCTACTGGCTTTGGAAACTCTTGGGGTGGGGGCCGCCGCCCGTCCTGGGTGCTGGGTGGGGGTGCTGGGTGGGGGTGCGGGCCCCGGGGAGATGCGATTAAGACCACCCACCGCCACCCAGCCCACGCGAGGCGCCGTGGGGGCGTGGGGCTGGGGGCCCTTGGGGACCTGTGGGAGGGGGAGCGTCTCTGCCCACGCGCGTGGGTCTCCCCGGAAGGACCTTTTCCCCCCGAACCGGTTCGGGGCGGGGCCCCGAGTCCGTGTCCGTGGATTGTTCCACGGAGCTCCCGCGTGGGCATCTCGTGGCACGCCTGACTTTGTCGCATCCGAAACTAGGTGGTTGTTGCTGGCGTCGTCGTTGTGGAGAGGACATGGAAATGGTGGTTTTGTAGACATTCCGAAAGTTAAAAAAAAAAGAAAAGAAAAGAAAAGAAAAGAAAATTATTTTTAAAAATCTTGCTGGTCGGTATTCACTTTGAAAATATTTCTATTTTACTTTCTATTTTATTTTATTTTCTATTTTATTTTATTTTATTTTCTATTTTATTTTGTTTTCTATTTTATTTTATTTTATTTTATTTATTTATTTTATTTTTTTATTTTATTTTATTTTATTTTATTTTATTTTATTTTATTTTATTTTATTTTTGTCTTCCCACCTCTCCCCTGAAAGGCAGGGCAGCAGCTACCTCCTGAGTTTCTTGCGTTTGCCAGTTTGTATTTTGTGCAGCCACGGACCGTGGGAAGCGGCGTGAGAGCGCGCACGCGTGTGTGTGCGTGTGCGTGCGCGTTGAACGGCACCCACGGGCTGAAGCGATCTCGCACGGGGACAGCGTTTTGTCTTAGTTCAGGAAATGTTCGCCCGCCGCCGCCATCCTTCTCCCGAAGGCGCTTCCCGGGGTCAAAAGCGAGTTCTAAAGGAGGAGAACGTTGCCAGAGCGGTTATACCTGTGTTATCACAAACCAGAGTCCGTTCCCATGAGCAGAATGGTCCCACCCCGGAATGGTTCCCGGGGCGTTCCTACAAGGGACACGGAGCGAGTGGGGCGGCCACAGGGCTCGCCGCCACCCTCACTCAGCGGTTCAGCCCCGGCCACGAAGGGCCTTCGCCAGACAAGACATCCTGGAGTTTGCAACCAAAAACTAGAGGATGAAAAAAATGACCTAAAGACCTTCCCGACCCTCATTCTAGAAATAAGTGGACAGGCAGACACAGATCCACTTTGGAAGTTCACGTGTAACGTCAATTGCCCACCCACATCCCTGTGGAGAGCAGACATTTTTTTTCGCCTAAAAGGTGTGGATAGTCTTCCTGAAATATACACGGAGCGGCCAGAGGAGGGTGATCCCTGAACGCATGGTCATCTGGCCACTCGGTGTCTGTCCTATAGAATAAAAGGCTCATATGCAAATGGTCCCCTCGACCAGGCGTTCGACCAGCAGGCAGGCCGGCCGACCACCCACGTCCCCTCCCCCTGGCCAGGCTGGCCGGACCCCACCCATGCACGGATTCATGCACCGGGCCTCTAGTATATATACACACACTGAGTGGCCAGATTTATTTTGCGTTCAGAGGTCATCATCATCTGGCCACTCGGTGTATTGTATATACTTAATTTTTTTTTTTTTTTTGGCGAAAAAATAGAGGTCTAACCACCTGTGTCCGCCAACCTTGTTGATCACCACGCTTTTATGTTCTGAAAGGCATTTGGCGAGTCCGTGTGTCTCACTCGGGGAGTCACTCATGCTTTGTGCTGTCTGTTTTCCCTTTATCGGCAACAAACGAGTTTGTTATATAGGTTTCTTCATCGGCCACATGTCATATGCTTTTCTTTGCTATATATTTTACTGAATGGAGTAAAATCTGCGTTCCATGTGGGTAGGGCGTGCTGGGCTCCCGGGTAAAATCCCATGTATGTCGTGTTCCCTGAAGGCGTAAGGAAATGGACTGAGTGGGAGGCACCCACGGGCGCAGTTCAGAGGCCACTGCATCCCTGGCATACAGCGAGGTCCACCCGTGCCACGGCAGCAGCCACGTGGGCCCAAGTGCCACACAGAGCTGTGGCATCTGTCCCGTGGGTGCCTCTGGCGAGAAAACTGAAAGCCAGAAACTCTTGGTTTTTTTGTTGAAGACGTCTGAGCGGACGGTGGGGCCCAGGTGGCTTTGAGGGGGCAGAGACGAGCGAGCGAGGGAGCGAGGGAGCGAGCTCTGAGTCAGCGCTCACTTCCTGGGCCCGCTCGCTCTTCTTCATGTTCCCATCGGCCCCGAAAGGAAGTGGCTCAGGTTGCAACCACGGCCTCGGCCCAGCCCCGAGGCCGGCACACGGCGGCCCAGGAGCCACAGGCGGCTCTCGGGCCCCTGGAGGGCGGCTCTTCCACAGAACGCCACGGCCCCGGGCACGTCGGTGTGGAAGACGTGGCGTCAGAAGGCGTTTTACGTTTCAAAAAAACGTGGCTCTCCAGAGACACGTCCGTCGTGGTGCCGTGGGTGTTCGGTTCCGTGGACGGATGGGTTTGCCGACCGCAGGGCCGGCATGTCGAGGGTCCTCAGTGCCAATGACCCGTCGGATCTGCTAGTCAGCCCCGAGGAGTTCTAAATGCTCCACAAGGCAGAGAGGTGGGGTGCAAGGTTGTGGATTGATTAAAAAATATTTCGGCCTAAACTGGTTTGGCTTAGTGGATAGAGAATCAGCCTGCGGATTGAAGGGTCCCGGGTTCGATTCCGGTCAAGGGCATGGACCTTGGTTGCGGGCACATCCCCAGTAGGGAGTGTGCAAGAGGCAGCTGGTCGATGACTCTCTCTCATCCATGTTTCTAACTCTCTATCCCTCTCCCTTCCTCTCTGTAAAAAATCAGTAAGATATATTTTTTTAAACATATTTCTGCAATTAAAGTCTGCTGGACACCCTCAGCACGGCTAGAAAGGAAAGCTCGTTTTGTCAGAGGGAGGGTGAGGTGTGGTTAGGGGGTCTTTTCCTCCCCTTCTTCTCTCTCTCTCGTTCTACACAAGCCCACGGCCAGGGTGGCGAAGTTAGCTGGCTCATCGGTGGGAATGAGGGAGACTGGTTCTGTGTCATGAATACAAAACCAAGTGGCCAGAGGAGGATGATCTCTGAACGCATCATCGTCCGGCCACTCGGGGTCTGTCCTATAGAACAGCGTCTCCCAAACTGTTTGACCTAGGTGCACCCCTTCTATAATTTCCGTAACGCTGAATACCCCTCGTCAAAAAAAAATGGATGTATTTTTAATAACAATCAAAATATTTTTATTTTTTTATTTTTTTTGGTACACACACAAAATAATAATGAACGAAAAATAAGATGATGCGTCATAAAATATAAATAAAAGTTATGTTATAAATAACATCGATGTGCACACCGGACCATCTCACGCCTCACAAGGCTGTCTTGACGTGACTCGTGAGAACGTGGAATTAGGCGCAGCTAAGCACGGTGCAGTGCGTATCCCCACCAAACCCCGGTGCAACGCGTACCCCCACCAGACTCTCCCCGTACCCCTGGGGGTGCGCGTACCACACTCTGGGAAACACTGCTATAGAAGAAAAGGCTCATAGGCACATGGTCCCCTCGACCAGGAGTGCGACCAGCAGGCAGGCCGGCCAAACGCCCACGTCCCCTCCCCCTGGCCAGGCTGGCCGGACCCCACCCATGCACGGATTCATGCACCGGGCCTCTAATATATATGGACACTGAGGGGCCAGATTTATTATGTGTTCAGAGGTCATCATCATCTGGCCACTCGGTGTATATATTTCTTTTTAAAAAAATATATTTTATCGATTTTTTCACAGAGAGGAAGGGAGAGAGATAGAGGGTTAGAAACATGGATGAGAGAGAAACATCCACCAGCTGCCTCCTGCACGCCCCCTACCGGGGATGTGCCCGCCACCAAGGTCCATGCCCTTGACCGGAATCGAACCGGGACCCTTCCAGTCCGCAGGCCGACGCTCTATCCACTGAGCCACACCGGTTTCGGCTCGGTGTCTATTTATACGGGGCTTTATATATGTATTATATATCCGTCTGCCACCGATCCACTGCTTTGTCTGCCTCTGAAAACTGGGGTCCCGGGGGCATCGGTCCTTGGCCACGTCTCTCCATGTCTTCTGGGCTCAGGGCTCCTCGTCACCGCCTCATGCTCATCCGTGAGATCCCGGTTCGCTATCTGCCGACCCGACTCCGAGCCGGGAGACCTGCCCTTCTCTGCTAAGTTGAATCTTGTTTTGCGTTTGAAAAAAAAAAAAAAGAGAGAAAAAAAATCATCATGAGGCCACCGGGAGTCTACCTTCAAATGCTCCCAAAGGCCTGTGAGTTTAGTGTTTCACAGTCTCAGCTCTTTCTCTTCTTCGTCTTCCTGTCCTCACCCGCCCTCGTCCGCCCTCACCTGGAGTATTGTGACAGGTTTTTTAAAAAAATGTATATTTTATGGATTTTTTCACAGAGAGGAAGGGAGAGAGATAGAGAGTTAGAAACATGGATGAGAGAGAAACATCCACCAGCTGCCTCTTGCACACCCCCCACCGGGGACATGCCCGCCGCCAAGGTCCATGCCCTTGGCCGGAATCGAACCCGGGACCCCTCAGTCCGCAGGCCGAGGCTCTGTCCGCTGGGCCACACGGCCCAGGGCCGGGACAGGTTCCTAATCCGTCATCATCGTCTCGTTCAGCTCTGTGCACGCGCGCCAGCGTCGACGCCAGACCCAGAGGGGGAGCCGGGCCTGAGACGGCCTCGCCGGCCGTGGCCCAGCTCCCGTGGGAGCAGCTGGGTGCGTGGCGGGGCGGGGAGCCGGGCCGGAGGGTGGGGGCGGGGGTGGGGGCGGGGGCGGTGGCGGGCGGGGACCTGGGTTCTCTCTTTTCTGGCCGTGAGCTCAGCCCGAGGAGATTCAGGCTGTTTCGACACCGGGCCCTCCACTTCCTCACGGCGCCTGTGCCGAGGCTCTGAGAGAGCTCCGCTTCCCCCTCCGGCTCTCCTTCCTCCCGCCGCCCGCCGCCCAGCCTCCCGCAGGGCTGCACGCTCGCCCCTCCCTCCCCTCCCCTCCCCTGGCCTGTTTCCCACCCTCCTCCCAGCGGGGGTGGTGGGTAGAGGGAGGTGGGGGAGGGTTACTCTTCTCACACTCAGGGCCCCGGGGCCACGGGACCCTCCATGGAGGCGGGCGTGGTGCCTTCTGCCTTCCTCGGTGTCATTCGGACCAGAGGAGGAGGAGGAGGAGGAGGAGGAGGAGGAGGAGGAGGAGGAGGAGGAGGGAGAGGGGAGGAGGAGGAGGTGGAGGAGGAGGAGGAGGTGGAGGAGGAGAAGGAGGAGGAGGAGGGAGGAGAGGAGGAGGAGGAGAGGGAGGAAGAAAAGGGGGAGGGAGAAAGGGGGAGGAGGAGGAGGGAGGAGAGGAGGAGGAGGAGAGGGAGGAAGAGAAAGAGAAAGAGGAGGGGGAGGAAGAAAAGGAGGAGGGAGAAAGGGGGAGGAGGATGAAGAGGAAGAGAAGGAGGTGGAAGAGGAGGTGGAAGAGAAGGAGGGGAAGAGGGAGGTGAAGGAGGAGTGAGAAGAGGAGGAGGAGAAGGGGGATGAAGAGGAAGAGAAAGAGATGGAGGAGGAGGAGGAGGAGAAGGAGGAGAAGAGAGAGGGGGAGGATGAAGAGAAAGAGAAGGAGGTGGAAGAGAAGAAGGAAGAGGAGGAGGAGGAGGAGGAAGAGGAAGAAGGAAAGAGGCGGAGGGGGAGGAGGAGGAGGAGGACGTTCCAAGAAGAGGGGACGGAGGAGGAGGAACCACCAGACCAGAAAGCCCACCAGAGGCGCACACTGAGGGTCAGGCAGCGTCGTCGCAGGGGGCTCGGTTGCGGTTTTGTGGATCTACGTGTCTGCAGGCTCTCTCCTCCTCTCCTCCTCTCCTCCTCTCCTCCTCTCCTCCTCTCCTCCTCTCCCCCTCTCCTTCCTCTCCTTCCTCTCCTGCCCCCCCCCCCAAGGCCTCCTGTGCTTCAGGGTCATCAGCTGTCCCTGGGCTCTCGGGATCCAGGGCGAACCGGGGAGCGGGAAGGATGGGCTGGGAGATCCTCGGGGTCAGCGGGCACCAGGGAGGGTCCTCTCCAGGGCAGAGGGCAGAGGGCAGAGGGCAGAGGGCAGAGGGCAGAGGTCGTGCCTACACCTGGCCCCGGGCACACCAGGATGTGCTGGAACATCTGGGCATGGCCGTCCCTTACGAGATAACGGGACCACAGCGGAGACTCTCGAAGGTGGACGGTGTGATGGTGGGAATGGAGGGCAGGTGGACGGGGGGATGGTGGGAATGGTGGGAATAGATGGGGGGTGGGGATGGTGGGAATGGATGGGGGGGTGGGAATGGTGGGAATGGTGGACGGGGGGATGGTGGGAATGGTGGGAAAATGGACAGGGGGTTGTGGGAATGGTGGGAATAGTGGGAATGGTGGATGGTGTGATGGTGGGAATGGTGGGAATGGTGGATGGTGTGATGGTGGGAATGGTGGGCGGGTGGACAGGTGGATGGGGTGACGCTGGGATGCTGGGATGGTGGGAACGGAGCGATGGTGATGGAGGCACAGGGCTGATGTGGGCGAGGGCCGGAGCCCCCACCACGTGGAGGGGAGGCCCCCCGGGTGCCGAGGAGGAGGCCCCTCTGCTCTCTCACCGCCGTGCATCACGGGAGTGCTCTCCCCGGAGGAAGCGGGGAGGGAAATGCTGGGGCAGAATCCCAGCTCCGAGCTAACCAGCTCCGTCTGTGACAGGCACCCCCCCACCCCTGTCCATGGAGGGTCAGCGCTGGGCCCTCTGCAGCCGTCACGATGGGACTCTTTCAGGAAGGACAGAGGGAAGGGCTGTCTTAAATATCTCCCCTTAAAGTGATCAATAATAACAATAATAATAGTAATAATTGTCTACAGAATAAAGAGACATTAAGCATCGTAAGAAGCAAGTCGGGTGCCATTCCAAGTGGGAGAAGGCCACGGCATGGGGGGACAGGACTGTCCTGGAGTTCTAGGCATTGTTTCATCTCGACCCCAACGGTTTCCCATCTGGGAGACACCCTCCCCTCACCGATCAGGCGTCACAGGCTGCCCTCACCGGCGTGGCTCAGTGGCTAGAGCGTCGGCCTGCGGACGGAAGGGTCCCGGGTTCGATTCCGGTCAAGGGCATGTGCCTTGGTGGCGGGCACATCCCCAGTAGGGGGCGGTGTGCAGGAGGCAGCTGATGGATGATTCTCTCTCATCGACGTTTCTAGCTCTCTATTCCTCTCCCTTCCTCTCTGTAAAATATCAATAAAAATATGTTTAAAACAATAAAAATAAAAAACGTGGCTCTCCAGAGACAGGTCCCTCGTGGTGCCACTGCTGTCTGGCTCGGCGGGCGGGCGTGTTTGCCGACCGCGGGCCCCAGGAGAACCCACCTGGGGGTCCCACCTCCCGCATTGGCTCCTTGGACGCGGGCTTCCAAATCCTATCCTGTGTTCCTGGACGGAGGTGGGGACCTGTTTCCGAGGAGCCACACCACACCTCCCCGCGTGTCAGCGTGCGTGGCTCCGTTCTCTGGATTTGCTCACGGGCCCGTGAGGGGCGACAGAGGCACCCAATGGCTAAGGAAAAAATAAAAATAAAAATGTTCGGAGCTTACGTCTGGGTTTCGAGGGCTGGCTGCGAGAGGAAACGGCGGAGGGAAGTCAGGGTGAGCCGAGGACGTGGGCCGGGTGGGGGTGGGGGGGAGGGACGAACGTGGCGGGAAGGGGTGGTTCTCAGGGGGGGTGCCGGCTGCAGACACGCTCTGTGGGGAACGCCCGCGAGAGCCCGGCGTGCTCATCTTCCCCCGACGCCGAGCTGGCCTTTCCCCGTCGGAAGCGCGAGGGATTTGCCTCCCGGAGCCTCGGGTTCCTTCTCGGAGGGGATCGATCTGACTCCTCTTTGCTACTGCTGCGGAGAGAGAGAGAGAGCGCCTACTCAGCAGCCGTGGGCAAACTGTGACCCCCGGGGGCCTGATCCGGCCCGTCCAGCGGTTCTACCCGGCCCCTGCGGAGCCAAGAGAGCGGAGGAGGGTTCTCTTGCTCTCCCCTCCGCGCCTTCCCCAGCAGCCCAAGAGGAGAGTGCCAGCGTGGTCAGGTTGCTTTTGTGCCGGCCCTCCGGTCCCGTGTAAGAGCCCACGGTGGCCCTCGAGGCAAAACGTTTGCCCACCCCCTGGGATGGCATGTGCCCGGGATGATCCCAAGAACAGATGCTCGGTCCATAGGACAGAAAAGGCACCAACGCTCACCGCTGAGCCGGAGAGAGAACAAAGGAACAAACCCAAACACACACACGAAACAAAAACCAGATGGATCAGCAGGCCCCGGCCAGCCCGGGGAGGGCGGTGGCACATGAGACGGCGTGAGGGCTCGGGGTGGGGACAGGCCGGGTTTGGGGGTGCCGAGGGCACGGGGCCCTTCACCCACAGTGACTCCGGGAGGCCTCCTGGGCGGGAGGGGCGTCGTGAGGCTCCCCCGAAGCCGGCGGCGTGGAAAGATCTGTGTTGACAGGAAGCAGCAGGTGCAAAGGCCCCTCGGAAAAAAAAAAAAAAAAAAGACAAAGAAAAAGAAAAAAAAATTGGCGGGCTCCCCGAGGCAGGTGCCTGTGGGTGGGGGCTGAGTCTTGCGTGGGTGGGGGCGCCGAGGAGATGGGGAGGGGAAGGGGGCCCCCATAGGGTCCTTGGTGGACAAGGGAAGGGTTTGGGTTCCCCCCCGAAGGCCGGATTGTGATTCCATCTGGGGTGAAACAGCAGCCACACGGGGGTCGGACCCGCCAGAGCCTCGGTCTGCTTGTCTGTGCAATGGGCCCACAGCAGCCAGGACCCGAGAGGAGACTCAGCCCCGGCTGCTGGGAGGAGGGGAGCAGCTGGGAGGTGTCTGGGTGGGGGTGTGTGTGGGGGGGGAGCAAGGGAGGAAGTGGAGAGAGAGAGAGAGAGAGAGAGAGAGAGAGAGAGAGAGAGAGAGACACCCCGGTCACACCGGAGCTGTTATAAACCCAGAGCTTCCACTGTGTTTGTTTGTTTTTTTTCCCTCCCATAAAGAAATTAATTTGAGCCTTAACCGGTGTGGCTCAGTGGGCAGAGCGTTGGCCTGCGGACGGAAGGGTCCCCGGTTCGATTCCGGTCAAGAACATGGACCTTGGTGGCGGGCACATCCCCGGTGGGGGGGGGGGGGTGTGCAGGAGGCAGCTGGTCGATGTTTCTCTCTCTCATCGGTGTTTCTGGCTCTCTATCCCTCTCCCTCCCTGTCTGTAAGAAATCAATAAAAGGCATATATAAAAAAAGAGAGGACGGGGCCCCAGCTGGTGTAGCTCGGTAGGATAGAGCGTCGGCCTACGGGCTGAAGGGTCCTGGGTTCGATTCCGGTCAAGGGCATGGACCTTGGTGGCGGGCACATCCCCGGTGGGGGGTGTGCAGGAGGCAGCTGGTCGATGTTTCCTCTCTCTCGTCGACGTTTCTAGCTCTCTATCCCTCTCCCTTCCTCTCTGTGAAATATCAATAAAATATATATATATTTTTAAAAATGTCTGCGGGATGGAGTGCTCTATCGAGCCCCTTGTGGCGTGAATTTTGTTTTGATAAAAGTGTTTAAAGATTCTTGGAAGCCAACACGTGGACAGGTGGGACTCTTCTTTCTCAAGCCCATTGCATGTCTTCCGTGGCTTTCAGAAATTTGGAAAGGAATCGGTTACCTCTTGGGCGTCGAGGAGCGGGGACCGAACAGCTTTGACACTGACACAGCACACAGACATTTGTGGGTGGGGTTTTTTTTTTGTGTGTGTGTGTGTGGGGAGGGGACATACGTGTATAAAACCTTTATTTCATGCTTGGCAGGCCTTCTTACAGGAGGTATATATATATATATATATATATATATATATATATATATATATATTTAGAACCACCTGTGTTTGGCCTGGCCCCGTGGTCGGCAAACCACGGCTCATGAGCCACGTGTGGCTCTCTGGCCCCTGGAGGGCGGCTCTTCCACAGAACACCACGGCCTGGGCGAGTCTGTGTGGAAGAAGTGGCGTTAGGAGACGTTTACGTTGAAAAAATGTGGCTCTCCAAAGACATGTCCATCGTTGTGCTGTGGAGATTTGGCTCTGTGGACTCATGAGTTTGCCGACCACTGGCCTGACTGGTAGTCGGTTAACTAACTGGTAGTTAGTTTGGCCTGATGGGTAGTCAGTTAACTAGCCGGCAGTCAGTTTGGCCTGAGTGGTAGTTGGTTAACTAACAGGCAGTCAGTTTTGCCTGGCGGGTAGTCAGTTAACTAACTGGTAGTCAGTTTTGCCTGGTGGGTAGTCAGTTAACTAACTGGTAGTTAGTTTGGCTTCACTAGTAGTCAGTTAACTAACCGGCAGTCAGTTTGGCCTGGCTGGTGGTCGGTTAACTAACCAGTAGTTAGTTTGGCCTGGCTGGTGGTCGGTTAGCTAGCCGGCAGTCAGTTTGGCCTGGCTGGTGGTCGGTTAACTAACTGGCAGTCAGTTTGGCTGACTGGTGGTCGGTTAGCTAGCCGGCAGTCAGTTTGGCCTGGCGGGTGGTCGGTTAGCTAACCGGCAGTCAGTTTGGCCTGACTGGTGGTCGGTTAACTAGCTGGCAGTCAGTTTGGCCTGGCGGGTAGTCAGTTAACTAACTGGTAGTTAGTTTGGCTTCTCTAGTAGTCAGTTAACTAACCGGCAGTCAGTTTGGCCCGGCGGGCAGTCGGTGCACCGGAGACGGAGCCAGCTGATGAGAAACCCGGGGCTGCCGTGTGCCGGCGGCACCTGGTCTCAATCTGGCCTATAAACCGGGTCTCCTTGAACTTGTTTGCAAATCACTGCGGCGTCTCGCCCGCCCTCTCCGCCCGTAAATCTACCCGCTCCCGGCTCCCGGCTCTTCCCGTACGGCGTCCGGATGGTCGGGTCCTAACAGGGGACAGCCCGCTGAGTGCCCCTCGTTCCGGCTCTATCCGCTCACGTCGGGAGAGGAGGAGGGGACTGGGGGAGGGAGGGGGACTCTGAGCTCGTCCCTCGCGCCCTGCAGATCGCCTCGCCCGCACCGGGTTCGATTCCCCGGTCCCTGTAGCTTCTAATTCTTCAGGGTATTAAGTAAGGGTTCGAGCCAACCGTGGCCACTAGATTTTAAAAAAATATATATATTTTATTAATTTTTTTTTTTTTTACAGAGAGGAAGGGTGCGGGAGAGAGAGTCAGAAACATCGATGAGAGAGAAACATCCATCAGCTGCCTCCTGCACACCCCCCACTGGGGATGTGCCCTGCGGATGGAAGGGTCCCGGGTTCGATTCCGGTCAAGGGCATGGAACTTGGTTGCGGGCACATCCCCGGTGAGGGGTGTGCAAGAGGCAGCTGGTCGATGTTTCTCATCGACGTTTCTAGCTCTCTGTCCCTCTCCCTTCCTCTCTGTAAAATATCAATGAAATACATATTTTTTTAAAAATCTCTTTTAAAAAAGGGAAAAGGCTCAGCCAAGGAGGAAAGTCCCTCCGCGCTCTCTTCCGGCCCCGCTGGCTTTCACAGGGACACCCAGCCGCTCGAGAACGCCTGTGTCAGCTCCGGAGGCCAGGGCGGCTCTGGGAGGGACGGACCAGCTGCCCGCAGCACCTCAAAGTGTGGGAACCAGACACCCCCCCTGCCCGCAGGCACCCTCCTCCGCGCCCGCCAGGCAGGAAGCCGACGCGAGGGCCAAGCAGGGGCATCCAGCCGCCCCCGAGTCCTCAGGAGCTGGGAGCCTCACGAGGCTGCCCGGGCTGGTGTGGCTCAGTGGGTAGAGCCTCGGCCTGTGGGCTGCGTGCGGGGTCCCGGGTTCAGTTTCCGTCAAGGGCACCTGCCTGGGTGGTGGGCTCTGAACCCAGTGGGGGGGGGGCGTGCGGGAGGCAGCCGACCCGTGATTCTCTCTCATCGTGGATGTTTCTCTTTCTCCCTCTCCCTTCCTCTCTGACATCTATAAAATATATATATATATATATATATATATATATATATATATATATATATATATATAAAAGTGCTTAATATGAATCTATTTTGGGGGGGGGCTTTTAAAAAATATATTTTATCGATTTTTTTTTACAGAGAGAAAGAGAGAGGGATAGAGAGTTAGAAACATGGATGGGAGAGAAACATCGATCAGCCGCCTCCTGCACACCCCCCACTGGGGATGTGCCCGCCACCAAGGTCCATGCCCTTCCGGAATCGAACCTGGGACCCTTCTGTCCGCAGGCCGGTGCTCTGTCCACTGAGCCACACCAGTTTCGGAGGGCTTTTTTTGCTGCAAAGTAAACTTTAATATATATATATATATATATATATATATATATATATATATATATAAACTGATTTTTTTACAGAGAGGAAGGGAGAGAGATAGAGAGTCAGAAACGTGGATGAGAGAGAAACATCGACCAGCTGCCTCCTGCACACCCCCCACTGGGGATGTGCCCGCCACCAAGGTCCATGCCCTTCCGGAATCGAACCCGGGACCCTTCTGTCCGCAGGCCGGCGCTCCATCCACTGAGCCACACCGGTCAGGGCCACCAAGTAATCTTTATTATCGCTGCACAATCGAAATACCACCCTGATGCTGTTTCCGGAAAGAAAGAGGAAAACATCCCTCCGTGACTTGTCTCCGAAGCCGTCCCACCCCGGGTCAGAGCCTCAGGAAGACAGAGGCCAAGCCCCTCCCTCCTGGGTCCCCCCACTTTCCGGGCCCAGGGGCTCCTCTGCGGGGACACTCCCCTGGTCCTCGGGCAGCCGGGGAGCCGCAGCCCCCTCTCCCGCCGGCATGAGGTGTTGTTTGTATTTGTGTGTGTGCTTGTTTTAAATTCTTTACTGCTGAAAGCCTTACCATTTGGGGGTGTTGCGTTGAACAGGCCGCCTGGTCTACCTTGCGGAAACTGGCATAAGATGTGTCCCCTTCCCCCCTCCCTTGTCCTCTCCTCGCCTGTCCTCCCCCCACCTCGAACCCCAGCCCTGGCCTTCACCTCCCCGCCCCCTCCCCCCTCGTCTGTGTCCGTGGGTTATGCCGATGCGCACACAGGGGCTTTGGCCGATCTCTGATGGCGTGGGTTTTCCTCCTGGGAGAGTTCCCCGCGTGTTTGCCACTCGAACCCAAAGCCCAGCGTGGTCATCGCGTGGTGGGCGCGCCGGCCTCCCTCCCAATCAGAGGGAGCGTTCCCGTCCAGACCGAGCCCACGTGGGCGCAGTGGTTCCCGACACGATGGACCAGGACAAACAGCCAGCGTCTCACGGTGCCAAAGGGGCCGTAGAGCCCCGGCCTGGGTGGCTCAGTGGATAGAGCGCCGGCCTGTGGACCGAAGGGTCCCGGGTTCGATTCCCGGTCAGGGCACACGCCCGGGTGGCGGGCTTGATCCCCAGTGTGGGGGGCGTGCAGGAGGCGGCCGGTCCGTGATTCGTTGTCATCATGGTTGCTTCTATCTCTCTCTCTCCCTCTCTCTTCCTCTCCGACATCAATAAGGGAAAAACATTTTTTTGAAAATAAACGAACAGGATCATCCATGTGTTCTCATTCTCGCTCCAAGGGAGAGAGTGACACATCCTGACCTGATTTTATTTTCTTTAAATATATTTTATTGATTTTTTGCAGAGAGGAAGAGAGAGAAACATCGATGAGAGAGAAACATCCACCAGTTGCCTCCTGCACACCCACTACTGGGGATGTGCCCGCCACCAAGGCACATGCCCTTGACCGGAATCGAACCCGGGACCTTTCAGTCCGCAGGCCGGCGCTCTATCCACGGAGCCACACCGGTGAGGGCTAAATGGCTGCTTCCTTTTGCTCCCACCCCCTCATTTCCCTTCCACCCCCTCCCCTCCCCGCCTTGGGGTGCAGACACCTGGCAGCGAGGGTGAGTGACATCCGGGTGCGGACGCAGGGTCTGGGCCACGCGGGGCCATCGGAGACCGGTGCCCGCTAACCCCCCGTGCCGGCCACGAACTCGACCACGAACCGGCCACACCCACAGACCCCCCCCCCAGTCCCCCCGACTGCCAGGCACTGCCCGGTTCCCCCAGGAAGTTGGCTGACCCGTGGTTTTACGAGAAACGCGCGTCACGGAGGAGGGCGGGGTGCAGGGGAAGCGGGGCGCCCCGAGAGAGAGAGAGAGAGAGAGAGAGAGAGAGAGAGAGAGAGAGAGGCAGGCTGCCTTGCCCTGCCAGATGGAGATAAGGCGGAGGAGGCAGCCACATCCTGTGCCCAGACCTCGTGCGAGCGAGCAGGCAGGCCTCGGGGGGCAGCGAGCGCGGTGCTGGCCAGGCCCAGAGCCGCCCGCGGCCAGAGAGCGCCGCCCTGCTGGCTGGGAAGGCCTGACTCCTGGGTGGACGGGACACCCTTTTATTTTATTTTCATTTCGTTTTATTTTTTTAAAATACATTTTATTGATTTTTTTTTTTTTTTTTTTTTACAGAGAGGAAGGGAGAGGGAGGGAGAGCTAGAAACATCGATGAGAGCCGAAACCGGTGTGGCTCAGTGGATAGAGCGTCGGCCTTCGGACTGAAAGGTCCCGGGTTCCATTCCGGTCAAGGGCATGTGCCTTGGTTGTGGGCACATCCCCAGTGGGGGATGTGCAAGAGGCAGCTGGTGGATGTTTCTAACTCTCTATCCCTTTCTCTTCCTCTCTGTAAAAAAAAAATCAATAATATATATATATATATATATATATATATATATATATTTTTTTTTTTTTTTTTTAAAAAGAAACATAGATGAGAGAGAAACATCGACAAGCTGCCTCCTGCACGCCCCCCACCCGGGGATGTGCCCGCCACCAAGGCCCATGCCCTTGACTGGAATCGAACCCAGGACCCTTCAGCCCACAGGCTGAAGCTCTATCACAGAGCCACACCGGTTTCGGCTATTTTTATTTTTATTTTTTTAAATATTTCTTATTTATGTCAGAGAGGAAGGGAGAGGGGGAGAGAGAGAAACATCCAGGATGAAAGAGAATCACGGACCGGCTGCCTCCTGCACGCCCCCATCCTGGGGATCGAGCCCGCAACCCGGGCCTGTGCCCTTGATGGGAATTGAATCTGGGACCCTGGAGTCCGCAGGCCGACGCTCTATCCCAGGGGTGGGCAAGCTTTTTGACTCGAGGGCCACCATGGGTTCTTACACGGGACCGGAGGGAGGGCCGGAACAAAAGCAGCCTGACCGTGCTGGCACTCTCCTCTTGGGCTGCTGGTGAAGGCGCGGAGGGGAGAGCCAGAGAACCCTCCTCCGCTCTTCCGGCTCCGCGGGCCGGAGAGAACAGCCAGACAGGCCGGATCCGGCCCCCGCGGGCCATATTTGCCCACGGCTGGTCTATCCACTGAGCCACACCAGCCAGGGCT
Source organism: Vespertilio murinus (assembly GCA_963924515.1). Taxonomy (NCBI): domain Eukaryota; kingdom Metazoa; phylum Chordata; class Mammalia; order Chiroptera; family Vespertilionidae; genus Vespertilio; species Vespertilio murinus. The sequence goes on along the minus strand of OZ004721.1, from coordinate 1,185,046 downwards.
GGACGGGACACTTGGATTCCCCCGGGAGGAGGCCCGGGTCCCCGAGTACCGCCGGCAGGCAGGGCGTGGAGCGGGCGTTGGGGTCCGTCTTTGTGGGGGAAGGCAGCTCGGAGCTGACACCGCGTCCTCTGCGTAGAGAGTCCGCCGGGTGGGTGGGCCTTTTCCCTCATCTGGCCTGGCCGGCGTGGCTCCGTGGCTGAGCGTCGACCTAGGAACCAGGAGGTCAGGGTTCGATTCCCGGTCAGGGCACAGGCCCGGGTTGCAGGCTCCGTCCCCAGTAGAAGGGGTGATGGAGGCAGCTGATCCATGGTTCTCATATCGTTGATCTCTCTCTCTCTCTCTCTCTCTCTCTCTCTCTCTCTCTCTCTCCCTCTCTCTCCCCCCTCCTCTTGGAAAATCAATAAAAATACATTTTTTTAAAAGAATCCTTTCTGATACCGAATACTATCACCAGCTTACTGAGCATTCGATTTTTGTTTGTTTGTCGTTATTATCAAAGGAATCCAACTTCATAAGCCTTACCATTTTCTGGGTTTTTTTTTTGGTTTTTTTTTGGTTTTTTTAAATGTATTTTTACTGATTTTTTTACAGAGAGGAAGGGAGAGAGATAGAGAGTTAGAAACATTGATTAGAGAGAAACATCCATCCGCTGCCTCCTGCACACCCCACCCACTGGGGATGTGCCCGCAACCAAGGTCCATGCCCTTGACCGGAATCGAACCCGGGACCCTCCAGTCCGCAGGCCGACGCTCTGTCCACGGAGCCACACGGGTCGGGGCCATTTGCTGTTTTTGCTGGAGTCAGGCCACGGTGATTTCACCTTTTCCCAAGCCACGCTGCAGGATGTCGAGAGGAAACTCGGGTTTTCGTGTTGAATAAAAATAGATTTTTGGATGGAGAGTCCCCTAAAAAAAAAAAAAATCCCAAACGCACCTGGATGAAGGACACCCAGTGCTGTGGGTTTTTAAAGACCCTTTCATCGTCATTTTTAAAAAAAAGAAAAAAAAGAACAATAATTTTCCACTTTGCCTGCCTGCCTACTTCCGGGTTCTGACGGAACGGAAGCAGAAGTTGAGAAAAATTCTGACAAAACTTTTGCTTTTTTTTTTTCTTTTCTTCTTTTCTCTCTTTTTTTTCTACTTCCTGAGACAGGAGGACGTGGGCGGGGTGGGCTGGGGTGGGAAGCGGAGCGTGGAACGAAGCTTTTCTGGGCCCTTTGCAGGCGAAGGAGACACCTTTTTATTTTTTAATTTTTTAATGCCTCTGACACCCTTTCCTGTCTCTCTCACCCCCAAAAAGGTGGTTGACGCGTTGGTATTTGTGACCTGGGATAATGGAAATTCTCTCTCTCTCTCTCTCTCTCTCTCTCTCTCACACACACACACACACACCAAGACTTGATGGAATTTCTCCTCTGCTCTTCATATGCCACTTCCTGGAAAATCAAAGATTTTAGAAAGAATAGCGCAGTTTTGTGGTTGTTGTTTTTTTCATAACAATTCTTTTTTTTTAAAAATATATTTTTTTGCCGAAACCGGTTTGGCTCAGTGGTAGAGTGTCGGCCTGCGGACTGAAAGGTCCCGGGTTCGATTCCGGTCAAGGGCATGGACCTTGGTGGCGGGCACATCCCCGGTGGGGGGTGTGCAAGAGGCAGCTGGTTGATGTTTCTCTCTCATCAACGTTTCTATATCTCTATCTCTCTCCCTTCCTCCCTGTAAAATATCAATAAAATATATTAAAAAAAAAAAAAAAATATATATATATATATATATATATATATATATATATTATCTCAGAGAGGAAGGAGGAGGGAGAGGGAGAGAGAGAGAGAGAAACACCCATGATGAGAGAGAACCACGGACCGGCCGCCTCCTGCACTCCCCACACTGGGGATGGAGCCCACAACCCGGGCCTGTGCCCTTGACCGGGAATCGAACCCTGACCTCCTGGTTCATAAATCCTCCCTCAGCCCCACACCATCGGCTGGGCTCAGAACAGCCCTTAAAGAAACCCCATCCTCCCTTTTCTTTGCCGTAAGTTTTTAGAAGAAGAAAAAGAAATTGTTTGTTTGTCTCACACCGCTCGGGAAGGTTGGGTTGGACCAGCCATCTGGTCTACCTTGCCGAGGTGAGCGCGGCCTTCTGCCTTCCCGGCGGCCGGCGAGAGCGGGCCCGCCTCCCCAGGTCTCTCCATCCGGCCACGAAGGTCCACACCCTTCCACGCCCCGAGGGCGTGAGGTTCTGCTTCCTGGCCCGCGCTCTATCCACGGAGCCACACCGGCCGGGGGCCTTTCCTTTCTCTTTTTCTCTCCTTTAAATGCATCAGAGACGCCGCACACACGGCCCTTCTCCGGGGACAGCCCCACATGCATGTCTCAGCGCTCGGACCGCGTGATCGTGCGCCTTCTACACGCCTGCCTCTGTCCCTGTCCCCCCACCTCCCTCCCAGGGGTTCCTGAAGGACTTGGGGCAGTGATTGCTCCTCTGGAACCTCCGGGGCCTCCTGTCCCCCCACTTTCTGAGACGCTGTCACGAGGCCCCACGGCCCTGGTACCGCCACGGGGGGGCCAGAGAGACCGGGGTGGTCCATGACCCAAACCAGGTGCCACGAGAGCCACTGGGCCCCACGCCCCAGGTCCCCGCCCTGGACGGCACAGCCCACTGCCACGTCCACGGTCCCCCTCCCTCCCCACCACGGAACCGGCAGACACTCGCCGGCACACAATGGCCCGGCAGGCGGCGCCGACCTCAGACTGGCTTCTGTGCCGGTCTGCGTTCCCCGCCCCGTCCGCCCCGCTGGGCGCACCTGCCTCCTCCGCCGTGCCCGCCGAATGGCATTCTATTCCTCCCCCTCCACGGGGCGGCCCCCCGAGCCGCTGGAGGTGCCATTTGTGTGAGTCTCAATCGTCTTCGCCTTTTCATCTCCCTCCTCCGGCGGAGGCAGCTCCGAGCCGCGCTGGGTGGCCCCCGGGTCCCCCTCTCTCTCCGTAACGGGCCAGAGCTCTGGGCGGGGGGAGAGGGGAGAGGGCTGGGGGGACGAAGGGGGAGGGATGGAGGGTGTGTGGGGAGGAGGAGGAAGCCATGTATGGGGTCTGAATGGTGAGAGGGGCGGCGAGCTTCCGGACACAGCGGAAGGCAGGCCTTCGGGGCGAGTGAGCGAGGTGGCTTTGATGGGCCGGCCAGCAGGTGTGGCTCACAGGACCTGGAGGTCCCGGTTCGATTCCCCGGTCAAGGGCGCAGGCCCGGGGTGCAGGCTGGATCCCCAGTGGGGGGAGGGGGGGCCGTGCAGGAGGCAGCCGGTCCATGACTCTCTCTCTTCATGGACGTTTCTATCTCTGGCGGGAAGAGCGTCGCAGGCGCTGGAATCCAAGGTGAAGACGCTGCGGGTAGATGTTATAGAAAACGTACGCACAGCCCGGCCCGGCGGTGGCTCCGTGGTTGGGCGTGGACCTAGGAACCCGGAGGTCACGGTTTCATTCCTGGTCGGGGCAGAGGCCCGGGTTGCAGGCTCGATCCCCCCATAGGGGGTGTGTAGGAGGCAGCCAATCCATGACACTCTCTCTCTCTCTCTCTCTCTCTCTCTCTCTCTCTCTCTCTTCTTTGATGTTTCTCTTCCTCTCCCTTCTTCTCAGAAATGTGTTTTTAAAAAACATCATGGATGGTGTGATGGTGAGGAAAGCTTTATCCCACCCCGCCCTCCAAGCCCCCAATCACGACATTTTATGATTCCTTAGACAGAACCCATGTCTACGGCATTGTCTTCTGAGCCATGGTTGGCAAACCACGGCTTGCGAGCCACGGCTTGCGAGCCACTCTTTGGCCCTTTGCATGTGGCTCTTCCACAAAACACCACAGCCTGGGCGAGTCTGTGTGGAAGACGTGGCGTTGGAAGACGTTGAAGTTTTAAAAAAACGTGGCTCTCCAAGGACACGTCCATCGACGTGCCGTCGATATTTGGCCCTGCGGGCTCACGAGTTTGCCGACCACCATGGATCGACCCACCATCTCATCCCGATGATTGCCAACACCGGTCAGAGGAAACTAGAAACGTGGCCCCAGCTGGAGAATCCTCTACGTGCAGACGAACGAAAAGCCGCCTCATCTTCCTCTGAGCTATAAATACAAGATTTCCAAAAATAGCCTTTCTCTGGGGAATAATTTCGGATCCACAGAAGCGGCCACGCCCCTTCCCCTTTCCCCGGTTCCTCGGCTTCCTCT
>OZ004721.1:1125829-1178329 GCA_963924515.1 Vespertilio murinus | reverse complement strand
TTTCGTCGACACCGGCTGGCTTCCTTCTGCTCCTGAGCTGGCTCGGTCTCCCCCCAGTTCCTCCTCCTCCTCCTCCTCCGTCCCTCTCCGGCTCCGGGGTCACCCCAGAGGCACCCCGCGCCCACAGAGGCCGGCGTGGTACGTCCCCACGGGCGTCCAGGCGTCCGAAACGACCCCCCGCCAGGTCCGAGGGGCCCCCGGCGTGGCGGCGGCCACACAGCCAACCTTTTCCCACGAAAAGGGGCAGGACGATGGTCATCGGACGCCCGGTCCTCTGTCGTTTCGGGGCGCCTGGGGCCGCACCACGGACCCCCTCCCCCCCCTACCCCACCCCCCGGCCTCTTTAAGTCTCGAGGCTTGATGGACGGGTGAATGCGGAACCGCAGGGGGTGGTGAGATTTGCATCTGCCGGGCTCGTGATAACGTGATAACGTTGCTATAATGGTGCTGTTATTATCGAATTTCACTGATTAACCAGTGGAGGGGAGCGGGGGGCGGGGGGAGACTGGGTCTCTGGCTCCCTGGAGCTCAGATAAGAACCGGCCACTTGGCTGAAACTGGTTTGGTTCAGTGGTGGAGCGTCGGTCTGCGGACTGAGGGGTCCCGGGTTCGGTTCCGGTCAAGGGCATGTACCTTGGTGGCGGGCACATCCCCGGTGGGGGGTGTGCAGGAGGCAGCTGGTCGATGTTTCTCTCTCATCGACGTTTCTGGCTCTCTATCTCTCTCCCTTCCTCTCTGGAAAATATCAATAAAATATATTAAAAAAAAAAAAAAAAAAGAACTGGCCACTTGCCCAGAGCGCGCACGGCATGAGTACGCACGACCATTGGGTGTGGCTTGTTGGGCCATCGGTCAGGTCCGCGGAGTAAGTAGAAGTGGATCCCTTTCCTTCTATTTGTTGATTTGCATATATTGTATTGATTCTGCACAGAGAGGAAGGGAGAGGGGTAGAGAGATAGAAACATCGATGAGAGAGAAACATCGACCAGCTGCCTCCTGCACGCCCCTCCCCACTGGGGATGTGCCTGCAACCAAGGTCCGTGCCCTCGACCGGGATCAAACCCGGGACCCTTCCACCCGCAGCCTGACGCTCTGTCCACTGAGCCACACCGGTTCAGGCCCTTTCCCCTTATCGATTGGATTCTTGTGGGCCTTAGGAGCGAGGAGACCCGTGCGTATCTGTTCTGATCCGGCCCTCGGGTTTTTGTCTTGATTTGCTTTTTTGCTTTTTTTTGTTTTTCTGATCCTCCCCCGAGGATATTTTTCCATTGATTTTTTTTTTTTAGAGAGCGTGTGGAAGAAAGAGGGAGAGACGGAGAGAAACATCAATGGGAGAGAAGCACATCGATGGGTTGCCCCCTGCACGGGAGGAGCCTGCAACCCAGGTCCGTGCCCTTGACCGGGAATCGAACCCGGGACCCTTTGGTCTGCAGGCCGACGCTCTATCCGCTTAGCCACACCGGCTGCGGCCCTTCCTGCATTTTTTTTTTTTACGGGAGATGCTGAGAATCAGTATTTATTTCGCCTGTGTCTCTTCACCCCTCTGACCTCGCGCTTTTCTTAGGCCTGTCGAACGCGAGAGGCTAAAATCCCCATGGAAATGGCATTCCGTGTCTCTCTTGGAGGGCGGGGGTGAGGGTGGGGGTGGGAAGGCAGTATGGAAGGGCCGAGGACACCTGTTACCCACATTTTCGTGGGTAACCGAGTAGCTCTGGTCCAATTCTCCGATTCTCAGCAGCATTGCGACTGGGAGAGACGCCGCCGCCGGCGCATGGCTGGCAGATTTTTGGTGCGATGGCACCACCTACTGGAATATTGTAGGCATTACTTGGTCTAAATGAAAACTCAGGCATATATATATATATATATATATATATATATATATATATATATTTGATTTTTTACAGAGAGGAGGTGAGAGGGAGAGAGAGCTGGAAACGTCGATGAGAGAGAAACATCGACCAGCTGCCTCCTGCACACCTCCCTCCGGGGATGTGCCCGCAGTCAAGGTGCATGCCCTTGACCGGAATCGAACCTGGAATCGGGCCTCTCAGTCCGCAGGCCGACGCTCTATCCACGGAGCCACACCGGTTTCAGCAGGCACGTATTAAAAATAAATAAATCCCCAGAAGAGACAAATCAAAGGATAATATATAAAATCACCCATTCGCCGAGACCGGTGTGGTTCCGTGGATAGAGCGTCGGCCTGCAGACTGAAGGGTCCTGGGTTCGATTCCGGTCAAGGGCACGGACCTTGGTGGCGGGCACGTCCCCGGTGGGGGCGTGCAGGAGGCAGCTGGTCGATGCTTCTCTCTCATCGACGTTTCTGGCTCTCTCTCGCTCTCCCTTCCTCTCTGTGGAAAATCAATAAAATATGTTTTTTAAAAATGTGGCTCTCCAAAGACACGCCCGTCGCGGTGCTGTTGGTGGATGGCTCTGCGGACTCGTGAGTTTGCCGACCCCTGGTCTAATCCTAGAGCCCGCAGCGTGCGTCCCGCCCCCGGAGAAATCCAACCCTCTCACCGAGACCCGACGTCTAAATCACTCTCCGGCATGGTTATAGCTGGTGTGGGTCTACGTCCCACGCTGAAGGGAGCCCACTGGGGGCAGCGAATGGCTCCGTCCCGGTCACATGACATCCCTAGGAGGTGGCAGTCTGTCTGTCACACAGTAGGTCCTCAGTAACTAATCATCACACACACACACACACACACACACACACACACTAAAGAATGTATCGGGGAGCCGAAACCGGTGTGGCTCAGTGGATAGAGCGTCAGTCTGCGGACTAAAGGGTCCCGGGTTCAATTCCGGCCAAGGGCATGGACCTTGGTGGCGGGCACATCCCCAGTAGGGGGCGTGCAAGAGGCAGCTGGTCGATGGTTCTCTCTCATTGACGTTTCTAGCTCTCTATCTCTCTCCCTTCCTCTCTGTGAAATATCAATAAAAAATATTTTTTTTTAAAAAAAGAATGCATCGGGGGAAAAACTCACCCGAGTCTCCCGCAGGCTGGCAATGAGCCCCCATCGCATAGCTCCCCTTTATCCCATCACTGTTTCTCCTTTTACCCGGAAAGTCCAACACGCACGGCGTAGTTTCGGCCCACGGGGACTTTGAGAGAAGGGGGACGTGGAGAGAAGGGATGGAGTTTTCCTGGGGTAAAAAGGAGCCATTGCCTTCTTGTGAACGTTAGCCCGCAGAGATTTTATATATAAGAAACACACACACACACACGCACGCGCGCACACACACACACACACACACACACGCGTGGCCACAGAGACATATATGGACACATCTAATACGCACATATGTACGTGGGAAGCCTGAGACTATCTGAGACATGCTTGTTTTTCTCTTTTTTCTTTTTGCAGACAGCCAACCAAGCGCTCCCGTGAACGGTAAGAACGCATCCTCCCCTTCCGCTCACTTCACGTCATCGTTGCCGCGTTTGCACATGCGACGTCGACGGGCAGAATTTCTCCCGCCGCGCCCCGACGGGATCTCCGTGGAGGGGCGCCCTCTTGTTCCTCAACGCGTCTGCTCTGAGGGGCAGGACCCGGGGGACCCCCGCTGCTCTCTGTGTGCATCGTTGCGTGCAGAGAATAGCTTTTCTTAAACTCTCCTTCCCAACTGTTAACGCTCCAGATAAACCAGGCTCGATCACAGAGCGTTTAGAGTTAAAAAAAAAAAAAATACACAAAAAACAGGGTAAGATATTCTCCGAGAACGTGAGAGAGGATTTGACACAGAAAGATACGCAAGGCACACATCCCGTCCAGAGAAACAGGTTGAGACTTTTCGGGTGTTTGGTCCTCGTTCGTCACGTCCAAGCTCGATGGCCACCCCCTGACGGCTGCCTTAAGGAGCATCCTGAGCCCGTGGCAAGTTCGACGCAAGTCACGCGGCGGCTGAAGACAAGTGCACACCTACTGCGCGCCAGATGAGGGAGGAACCTCGGGCTGCACTTGGGGGGAAGTAGATGCGCACCTACTGCGCGCCACATGAGAGAGGAACCTCAGGGTGCACTTGGGGGAAACAGATGCGCACCTACTATGTGCCACATGAGGGAGGAACCTCAGGCTGCATTTGGGGGAAGTAAATGTGCACCTATTGTGTGCCACATGAGGGAGGAACCTCGGGCTGCACTTGGGGGAAGTAAATGTGCACCTATTGTGTGCCACATGAGGGAGGAACCTCGGGCTGCACTTGGGGGAAACAGATGCGCACCTACTACGCGCCACACGAGAGAGGAACCTCGGGCTGCATTTGGTGGAAGTAGATGTGCGCCTACTGTGCGCCACACAAGGGAGGAACCTCGGGGTGCACCTGGGGGAAGTAGATGCACACCTACTGCGCGCCCCACGAGGGAGGAACCTCGGGGTGCACCCCTTAAGTGTTACCCGTTATTGAAAACGCGCCATTGACTTCCTGGCCCATCGCGCCCGGGCCGGCGGTAGGCACGAAGAAGGTGAGTCGAGGCCCGAGGCCATTCTGACTTAACGATTAGAACGGGCCGTTCTGACGGGGCCCCGGGGGCCTGCTCCGAGAATGGGGTTATTAAGGGCATGATTGCTGCCACTACATGAACATGCGTTTCCAACCACAAACACGAAGGGCCAGGCAAAAACAGTGAGCAAACACTCCTGCATCTGCACGAGAGGCATTTAAAATTTTATATATATATATATATATATGATTTCAGACAGGAGGGGTGAGGGGGAGAGAGACCGAAACATCCATGATGAGAGAGAATCACGGATCAACTGCCTCCTGCACCCACCCCCCCTCCTGAACGCATCATCATCTGGCCGCTCCGTGTCCGTCCTATAGAATAAAAGGCTCACAGGCACATGGTCCCCTCGACCAGGAGTTGGACCAGCAGGCAGGCCGGCTGACCGCCCATGTCCCCTCTCTGTGGCCAGTGTGGCCGGACCCCACCCATGCACCAGGCCTCTAATGTGCGTGTGTGTGTGTGAGTGTGTGTGTGTGAGTGTGTGTGTGTGTGTGTGTGTGTGTGTGTGTGTGTGTGTGTGTGTTAGAGGCCCGGTGCATGAATTCGTGCATGGGTGGGGTCCGGCCAGCCTGGCCAGGGGGAGAGGACGTGGGTGGTCGGCCGGCCTGCCTGCTGGTGGAACTCCTGGTCGAGGGGACCATGTACCTGTGAGATGAGCCTTTTCTTCTATAGGATGGACACGGAGTGGCCAGATGATTATGTGTTCAGAGATCATCCTCATCTGGCCGCTCCGTGTATATTTTAAAAAATCAGCACAAATGTTGAGTCTCTGTCTTTCTTTCTTTCTTTTTTTTTGTCCCCCTCTTGTAAGGAAACCCCGCGAGTAAAATGGGGGTGGGTAAAGTGGGGGGCTTCTCTGATGCCCCTTGTCCTTCTAACACCCCCACACGCCTCTCTCTCTCTCTCTCTCTCTCTCTCTCTCTCTCTCTCTTCTTTTCCTCACGGACCGGCCTTTGCTGGTGTCACTAAGGGGCGTGGGGCGTGGTGCCCCCTCCCTCTGACCCACGTGGCGTGGCGAGTGTTGTGTCTGTGGCCTCTGCTCTCTCTCTGGCTGGTACTCCCCGGAGACCCTCTGTCCCGTCCCCGCCCCTGCGGGCACCTGCGTGCAGACGTGTGGGCGTTTCCAAGCATACACACGCAACCTACACGCATGCACCCCACGCGGACGGCTACGTGTGGCTCACGTGGCCCGATGGCCGGGAAGGTGCGAGACTCATCCGTGTGTCTTCTCCTCCTCCGTCGCCCGTGGCATCACAGGACCGGACGCAGCCGGGACGCCCACCGCCCCACCCGAACCCGCACCCGCCCGCACCACGCGACTCTCACCCGCAGGCACCTCCGAGCCGGAGCGCAGCAGCCCCGTGGCGGCGGCCACGCCCGTAGGGACCCCCCCGGGCCCCCCAGGAAATGCCAGCCAGACGGACGTGGCAGGTTGGACCCGCAGACCCTGGAATGAGGGGGGGGGGACCCTGGTCTCTTTCTAAACACTGATTTTAAAGAGAGGAAGGGCCGAAACCGGTGAGGCTCAGTGGACAGAGCATCGGCCTGCGGACTGAAAGGTCCCGGGTTCGATTCCGGTCAAGGGCATGGACCTTGGTGTGGGCACATCCCCAGTAGGGGGTGTGCAGGAGGCAGCTGATCGATGATTCTCTCTCATTGATGTTTCTAAGTCTCTATCCCTCTCTCTTCCTCTCTGTAAAAAAAAATCAATAAAATATATTAAAAAATAAAAAATTAAAAAAAAATAGAGAGGAAGGGAGAGGGAGAGGGAGGGAGAGAGAAACATCCGTGATGAGAGCGACTCATCGATCGGCCGCCTCCTGCACGCTACTCACTGGGGATCCTTGACCGGGAATCGAACCCGGGACCCTTGAGTCCTCAGGCCGACGGGTTATCCACGGAGCCACGCCAGTTAGGGTGTCATTGGCATTAAAAAAAAGATATATTTTAATTGATTTCAGAGAGGAAGGGCAAGGGAGAGGGAGAGAGAAACATCCATGGTGAGAGAGAATCATGGACCGGCTGCCTCCTGCACGTCCCACACTGGGGATGGAGCCCGCAACCCGGGCCTGTGCCCTTGGCCAGAATCGAACCTGGGACCCTCCCAGTCCGCAGGCCGATGATGCTCTTCTACCCACTGGGCCAAACTGGCTAGGGCTTTGAATCTATTTTTATTGGTTTCAGAGAGAGGAAGGGAGAGGGAGAGAGAGAGAGAACCATCCATGATGAGAGAGAATCACGGATCAGCCGCCTCCTGCACGCCCCACACTGGGGATCGAACCCACAACCGGGGCCTGTGCCCTGACCGGGAATCGAACCCCGACCTCCTGGCTCCTAGGCCGACGCTCAACCCCTGAGCCACCCCAGCCGGGCCATTGGGCAGACACGGGGCTAGCAGGTTGGGTCAGCTCGGAATGGGGTTGGCCATCGGAGCCACGTGCTCTGTACCCCCTCCTGGCTCGTACCCCCACACCCCCCGGCGCCCCGTGGGGGACGACGATGGAACTCGGTCCCTCTCTCCCCACAGGACCCACCTCCACGCAGCCGCCGCTGACACCCAGCTCGGCCCCCTCACCCGCACGCACCCCGGCTCCGGGCGCCAATGGCACATCAGGTTGGTGGGGTCACCCGCTGGGGGAGAGGGTGGGGGGGCAGGTGCAGGGGCCTGAGAACCCCCCGCGTGGGAGGATGGGGTGCAGGGGGGGGGCCACCGTCCACTCGGCCTCCCTCCTCCGGGCCACGCCGGCCACGGCCACGGGCAGGGGCGGGCCGCCGGGCTCACGGCCTTTCTGATTGCAGGCGCCCCGACGGCGGACACAGCTGCCCCCTCTCCCTCAGGCGCCCCTGGACCCGCACTCAGCAGCCCCGCTCCCAGCAGCCCGGCTGCCTCACCCACACGCACCCCCGAGGGCACTGGCAGCTCCTCAGGTCAGACCCACCCCGGCGCCCGGGGCGGGCGGGGAGTCGGGGGGTGGGGGGGCCAGGTTACCGACAACGACACGGCAACATCACCCGTGTCCCACGAGCAGGCTCCCGCGCCACGCGTGTGTGCGCGCTGACACGGAGCCTCGGGCCACGGAACCCTTTTTTCCCGGGCGTGTCTGTCTGTCTATTTCCCTCTTATTATTATTCTTGTTGTTGTTGTTATGAACCTTCACGGCCGAGGAGGGAGGTAAGAGCCTTTCGGGGCGAGGAGGGCCCACCCCCCGCCCCCCGGAAACCGATCCAGCCCCTTCGGCCTGCGTGGCTGACTTCCCTTCCCCTGTGCCCGCCTCAGTGTCCCCGTCTGTAACATGGGTGCGAGGGCGCTCTCCGTGGCTGCTGCGGCGGTGGCTTTCCCTTGGACCGAGGGCGTGGACAGCCTGGCGGGGAATGCAAAGCACGAGAGATCACACCACGCCGAAACCGGGGCGGCTCAGCGGGTAGAGCGTCGGCCTGCGGACAGAAGGGTCCCGGGTTCGATGCCGGTCAAGGGCGTGGACCTTGGTTGCGGGCACATCCCCAGTAGGGGGTATGCAAGAGGCAGCTGATCGACGATTCTCTCTCATCGATGTTTCTAACTCTCTATCCCTCTCTCTTCCTCTCTGTGAAAAATCCAATAAAATATATATATTTTTAAAAATAAAAAATAAAAAAATTTAAAAATAAAAAACAATATATATTATTGATTTCAGAGAGGAAGGGAGAGGGAGAGAGAAACATCCACGATGAGGGAGAATCCTGGACCGGCTGCCTCCCGCACGCCCCCTACTGGGGATGGAGCCCACAACCCGGGGGCCTGTGCCCTGACCGGGAATCGAACCTCTGACCTCCCGGTTCCTAGGTCGACGCTCAGCCCCTGAGCCACGCCGGCCGGGCCGGACTGCTAGTTCCCTTAAAGGTCCACGTGTCAATAACGTCATTGGCCCACGGTCTTCTTTGGAAAGAAATCAAGCGAACGTCAAGGGATAGGAGCCCCCCACCCTCTCGAAAAGTCGGGGTGTCTAGCAGACCCCTCCTTGCTCACGAGTCCTCCCCCCGCTCGCCCTCCGACCCAGCCACGGCGTTAACGTTCCCTCTTCTGTCCGTTTCCTTGCAGGTTCGGCCCCCATGACCCACACATCAGCACCCACTCAGAGCCTCACCACCACCACCACCACCACCACCACCCCCACAGGTGACAGCCTCACCCCCAGGCACGCAGCCACGGCACCCGCACCCGCACCCGCCCGGGACGCGCTCACGGGGAATGGGGGGGGTCGTGGATGGGGGTTTCCGTGGAGGAGTTCGATGGAGGGCCGTGGACCCCAGGGCTCGCACCCTCGAAGGGAGGCGTGTTCCTGATGGAGATGTAGCCAAGCAGAGGACGGCTTCTTTGGGAGCAGGGTCGGGTGCCGGCGTGAGAAAAAGGGATGTTGCCCGTGGGCCGGGCGCTCCGGGGCGATGAGGCGTGAGCTCCAGCCACACGGCCTGGGCCGTGGGCAGAGGCGGGACCTCCAGGGTGCAACGGGCCAGCCATCGAGGAGGAGGGTGGAGGGAGAAGGGCTGTCTAGAATCATCGGGGCCGAGCCTGCGAGACCCCCGGCCTCCCACCCGTGATTCTGCGGCTCAGAGACCCCGCAATTCCCTCTCAGTCCCGTGCAATGATCCCCGGCTCCCACGAGAGGCGTCTCCGTGGGCTGAGCGAGCGATGCATGGCAAAGAGCTGGAGAACGAAGCCACACGCTTGCCCAGTTTCTGATTTTTTTCTTCTTCCCCCCAACACACACGTCCGGAGGTTATCTGTAGACTAGAGAGGCCCGAGGCATGGAGATTCCTGCCCCTGGCTGCTGGCTCCGCCCCTTTCGGCTCCAGCCCCACCTTCCCACGCTGCCCCGTGGCCCTGAGAGGCTGGGGCAGGCGGTGCGGAAGGCCTTTGTCGTCGCCATGGCGGTGACACAAGTATCCCACCCTGCCCGCCTCCCCCCGCCCGGCCGCTCGGCGCCTGTGCATGCAAATGAACCCGCCATCTTTGTTGGGTTGATTTGCATACCCACTCCTGATTGGCTGGCGGGCGCCGCGGAGGTGTGGCCAGATTTGCATATTTTTTCTTTTTATATCGGTGTAGATGTGAAAGGCTACTATGCAAGGGGTTCCCTCTCGGGAGTTTGAAGGGAGAGACCAGGAGTTTGATCGCTCGCTCGCTATGAGGCGCGCTGACCGCCAGGGGGCAGCGCGGGACGAAGGAAGACCCCGATCAGCCCTGATTGCCGGCCAGGCCCAGGGACCCCGCTCGTGCACGAATTTCATGCACCGGGGCCTCCAGGAATGATAGAACTCTACTCCTCGGAGGAAAATCAAGGGATGAGGCCCCCCGCGTGTGTCTGGGTGGTGTGGCACGGGGGCCTACCACTGTGGCTGGCGGCGATCACGGGGTGAATTCACGGAAACGCGTGGGGGAGCCCGTCCCCTCGCTGAGCGCACCTGGCGTTTTGGGGGGGGCTCTGTCGCTGCCCTACGTGCTTGGGATCCGGTGGGACCCGAGGACCCCCATTCGGCACACCCTGCGTGACCCCCCCCCTCGCTGCCCCAGAGTGGCTGTGGCCGAGCAATTCTAACATGAATGCCGTGTCTGTTCTGTTTCTCCGTGGCAGCTCCTCCTACAACCCCGCAGCCATGTGGTAAGTACCGGGTGGCCCCAGAAAATTATTTCTTTTTTGTGACATAGTACGTCCATTGCTTCCTCCCTTGGGCCAGGCGAGCGAGGACCCCAGCCACGATTCTCCCCGCACCTTATCCCTGCCAGATGGGGGCCCCCCCCCCGACCCTCACGGTCCCCTACCCCCGGGCCCCTGAGCGTGAAAGAGGGGGAAAAGAAATCAACACGGCACAGAAACACGTTAGCCACACGCCAACGCGTGGTTAGGATAAGGGGGAACGGGTCACGGCCGGGCCCCCGCCGCGTGGCAGGTTGTAGGTGGGTGGGTGGGGGGGACACACACACACCTGGATTTGGGGCGATGATGACCCCCCTCCCCCACGGACTGGCCTTGGCCCCCTCATGGGGTGCACAGTCCGGGGAGCAGGGCAGACATGAACCCAATCACCGCCCTCCCCCTCCACCACCTCGTCACGTGGGAGCTCGCAAGCCGGGGTCCCGGGCACAGCGGTGGTGGGTGGGGTGGGATGAAAGGAAGCCCCCAGGGAGCTGGGGGGGGTCCCCCTCTGACTCCGGGTTCCTGGGGGTGGGGGGCGACTGGGTAGCTCAGGAGTTTGCGTGGAAGGGGAGGCACAGTCGCTCTGGAAAAAACATAAAACCACCCCACGCGCCCCCACGCTCTTCCAGAGGAGAGATTTCCCACCGTCGACGTGACCTACGCCTACGACCACATCACGGGGACATTCCGTGCCGAAGTCGGCGTGGACGGCAACGTGACGTGTCCTTCCCACCCGGAGCTGACGTGCGGCCACCGAGAGGTGGAGGGCCTCCGGGAATGCCAGACCATCCCCTCCGGCGTCCTCCTGGCTCACCGGTCCTGCAACGGCACCAAGACGCTGGCCTTACACGTGCCCCCAGGTACACGCCCGCCCACGGCGCCACGTCCGCGGACCACGGCAGGGCGTGTCCACGTGGGGAGCCTTCCCGGGGTGCCCCGGGCGTCGCCCCGGGACAGCACAGGGTGGGGGTGGGGGGTGGGGGGGACGCCAGCCAGACGTGATGGGGGGGGCACGTCCTACTCCCCTAACCCCGCCTTCATGGCCACCCCCTGCCACCCCCCGTGGCCCCCCGCCCTTCTCCTCCAGAGGGGCTCGGGCGGATTCCACCCGGCTTACCCGGCCGAGCTATGAGCCACAGAGTTCTTCTCGCCTCTCCGCTTCATTCGAGTCACTGAATATATATATTCCTGTGCATATTTTTAAAAAAATATCTATCTATATATATATATATATATATATATATATATATATATATATATATATTATTGATATTTGACAGAGAGGAAGGGAGAGGGATAGAGAGCTAGAAACGCCGATGAGAGAGAAACATCCATCAGCTGCCTCCTGCACACCGCCTCCTGGGGATGTGCCCGCAGCCAAGGTACATGCCCTTGACCGGAATCGAACCCGGGACCCTTGAGTCCCCAGGCCGACGCTCTGTCCTCGGAGCCACACCGGTTAGGGCTGGGCATGTGTGTGTGTGTGTTTGTTTTTAAATGTGGGGGGAAATGCAGTTTTATCTGGGCGATTGCTTGCATTCTGTGTTCCACCAGGAGCACAAATCCTAAAAAAAAAAAAAAAAATATTTTTTATTGATATTTGACAGAGAGGAAGGGAGAGAGATAGAGAGCCAGAAACGTCGATGAGAGAGAAACATCGACCAGCCGCCTCCTGCACACCCCCCACCGGGGATGTGCCCGCCACCAAGGTCCATGCCCTTGGCCGGAATCGAACCCGGGACCCTTCAGTCCGCAGACCGACGCTCTACCCACGGAGCCACACCGGTTTCGGCGAGCACGAATTCTAAATAGAAGACTCCCAAGGGGTGCGATGTTTAAAACAAGAACATGGGGCAAAAAAAAAAAACAAACAAAACCAGCCAAAACCCGCGTGGAGACTTGCCCCCGAGCCACCTCCATGCCTGCCCACGCCTGCGTCACGCGTGTCGTGTCCGTGACTCTCGCTGAGCGTGGGAGACCCCGGGCGGAATACCCGTCACCTCTCTCCTTCCTCTCTTCCGCAGGCCCCGGGCGCTTCCGGTTAGTGAACTGTGTGGACAAGACACTCGCCGACACGTCCGTTTGTTTGCGTTGGACGAACGAAACGCTGGGCTGCGACACAAACAGAACCAGTTACCGGCACCAGTGTGGTAAGAACGCGCGCGCGCGGCTTTGACCCGAGGACGCTTCTTAAAAACGGGTCTCTGTTGGCGTCAGAGAGGAAGGGAGAGGGGGAGAGAGAGAGGAGAGAGAGAGAGAGAGAGAGAGAGAGAGACATCCACGGTGAGAGAGCATCGGGCGCCGGCTGCCTCCCGCACGCCCCGCCCTGGGGAATCGAGCTCGCCACCCGGGCCTGGGCCCCGACCCGGGATCGAACCCTGACCTCCCCTCTGATTCCTGCTTAACCACTGAGCGACACTGGCCGGGCTGTCAGAGAACTTTTGTGGCAGGAAGTGACTTCCCTACTTCCTTTTTTCTCCCCCTCCTCCTCCTCTTCCTCCCTCTCCTTCTCCTCTTGGTCCTCCCCCTCATCATCCTTCTCCTCTTCCTCCTCCACCTCCTCCTCTTCCTCCCTCTTCCTCCTCCTTTCTTCCTCCTCCTCTTCTTTCTTTGTCCTCCTCCTCCTCCTTGTCCTTCTCCTCTTCCTCCTCCACCTCCTCCTCTTCCTCCCTCTTCCTCCTCCTTTCTTCCTCCTCCTCTTCTTTCTTTGTCCTCCTCCTCCTCCTTGTCCTCCTCCTCCTCCTCCTCTTCCTTGTCCTCCTCCTCCTCTTCCTCCCCCCATTCCTCCCCCTCTTCCTCTCCTTCTTCCTCCTCCTCCTCTCCCTCTTCTTTCTCCTTCTCTCTCTTCCTCCTCCTCTTCCTCCTTCTTCCTCCTCCTCCTTCTCTTCCTCCCTCTCCTTCTCCTCCTCCTCTGTCCCCTCATCATCCTTCTCCTCTTCCTCCTCCTCCTTCTCTTTCTCCCCCTCCTTCTCCTCTCCCTCTTCTTTCTCCTCCTCTCTCTTCCTCCTTCTTCCTCCTCCTCTTCCTCCTCCTCCTAGTCTTCCGATTCCCCCTTGTCCTCCTCCTCCTTCTCCTTTTCCTCCCCCTCTTCCTCTCCTTCCTCCTCCTCCTTCTCCTCTCCCTCTTCTTTCTCCTCCTCTCTCTCCTCCTCCTCCTCTTCCTCCTTCTTTCTCCTCCTCCTCTCTTCCTCCTCCTCCTCCTCTCCCTCCTCCTCCTTGTCCTCTTCCTCCTTCTTTCTCCTCCTCCTTCTCCTCCTCCTCCTCTTCCTCCCCTCATTCCTCCCCCTCTTCCTCTTCTCATTCTCCTCCTCTTCCTCCTCCTCCTCCTCCTCTCTTCCTCCTCCTCCTAGTCTTCCGTCTCCTCCTTGTCCTCCTCCTCTTCCTCCCCCCATTCCTCCCCCTCCTCCTCTCCTTCCTCCTCCTCCTCCTCCTTGTCCTCCTCCTCTTCCTCCCCCCATTCCTCCCCCTCCTCCTCTCCTTCCTCCTCCTCCTCCTCCTTGTCCTCCTCCTCTCCTCTTCCTCCCCCATTCCTCCTCTCTCTTCCTCCTCCTCCTCTCTTCCTCCTCCTCCTCCTCCCCACCTTGGGGGAGACAGACACACACAGAGGATGGGGAGCCCCCGGTTGCCCTCGTCCTGGTACAGGGATGGGGCCCGGCTGTGGGGTGGGTGGGTGGTGGGTGGGGTGCCCCTCGAGGGGAAAGCCCAGAGGGAGGAGGGACGGGTGAGAACACAGCTCGACCTTGACCACCCCCCGCCCTGACCTGAGAACCGCGATCCAGCTCCACGGCCCCACCCGAGGCTCTCGGACCCTTCCTGCTTCCTCCGTGTCCTCCACGCTGGGCGTGACGGGAGGGGGGTCCCCTTCCGTGGTTCTCCGGGCCCCGGGGTGCAGCGTTTCGATGGCGTCGCCCCCGCGGGCTGCCTGTGTGGTGGGTGTCAGTCGCCAACACGGTGCATGGTCCTCAGGTGTTCACCGGCGGCTCTGGTGTCTTTCAGGAAACGCCACTTCCACCGAGGAGTGGTTCGAAGTCTTCGGCCTGGCCCCCCACACCAACTACACGTGCTCCTCCCAGGTGCTCTATGACGGCCACCGTGTCGTGGGAGAGACGTGGACCATCGAGACGGATTTCGCGGGTGAGGGAGGGCGGCGGTGACACCCACCCGCCCCTCTGCTCTCCGCCTCCCGAGGGCCGCAGAGACGGACGTGGCGGGTCCGGCGAGGGGGTTCCGGGAAACCGCCTTGTCTCTAGAGTTTAGAAACCAAGGGCAGCGCCTCCCCGCCCCGCCAAGCCTGCTGCCTGTGGCTGAGGTCGCTAGCGCGAGGCCGCCGGGTGCCGGTGGTGGGGACAGACCGGGAGCCAGTGAAACGCTGGTTCACTCACGGCCCACCTCACTCCCCTTCCCCCTGAGCAACGCCCTCCCGTTCCCCTCTTCCTCCTCTTCTTCTTCTTCTTCTTCCTCTTCCTCCTCCTCTTCTTCTTCCTCTTCTTCCTCCTCCTCCTCCTCCTCCTTCTCTTCTTCTTCCTCTTCCTCCTCTTCCTCCTCTTCCTTTCTTCCTCCTCTTCCTCATTTTCTTCTTCCTCCTCTTCTTCATCTTTTTCTTCTTCTCCCTCTTCTTCCTCCTCCTCACCTTCCTCTTCCTGTTCTTCCTCCTCACCTTCCTCTTCCTCCTCCTCTTCTTCCTCTTCCTCCTCTTTCTTCTTCTTTCCTTCTCTTCCTCTTCCTGTTCTTCCTCCTCACCTTCCTCTTCCTCCTCCTCCTCTTCCTCTTCCTCTTCCTCTTTCTTCCTCATCTTCATCTTCCTCCTCCTCTCCTCCTCCTCCTCCTCCTCCACTTCCTCCTCCTCCTTTTTCCTTTTTAAAAAAATCTTCACCTGAGGATATTTTCCCACTGAATCTTAGGGAGAGCGGAAGAGAGAGGGAAAGACGGAGAGAAACACAGACGTGAGGGAGACACATCGATGGGTTGCCTCCTCCACGTGTCCCAACCAGGGCCCGAGCCAGGGAGGAGCCTGCAACCAGGTTACATGCCCTGGAGCGGAATCGAACCCGGGGCCCTTCGGTCCGAAGGCCAGCGCTCTATCCACTGAGCCACGCCGGCCGGGACTCGGCTCATAATGAGGCAGTGGATCTCCCCATGATACGGCGGTGACCGTGGGCTGTAGCTCACAGCCGACCACGCGTCTGGTGAGATCCGTGGTCCGTGGATCTGTACACGCCCAGCGGCCCTCAAACCACGGCTGCCACTGGCGTGTTCCAGTGGAGTGTCGGTCCACGGGGCACGCGATGCTGTTGAAGGATCTCTGAAGCGAGTTTAGTGTGACCAGCCGTCTTTCTAATCACGTGATGAGTGCCCGGCCGGCGTGGCTCAGGGGTTGAGCGTCGATCTAGGAACCAGGAGGTCCGGGTTCGATTCCCGGTCAAGGGCACAGGCCCGGGTTGCGGGCTCCATCCCCAGGACGGGGGCGTGCGGGAGGCAGCCGGTCCCTGATTCCCTCTCCTCACGGATGTGTGTCTCTCCCTCCCTCTCTGAGATCAACACAGATAGACTTTTGAAAACACGATGAGAACGGCATTCTTCATCCGGGACGGATTCAGACCCGGCCCCTCCAGGCTGCCTGCGCGCGACGCCGAGAGTCTTTCCCTCGTGGCTTCGGGCTTGTGTCTGACTCTCATTCTCCCCACAGCGCCAGGCCCGCCTTCCAACGTGACCTGTGCTAACATCAGCGCAACGGAGGAACACATCACCTGGGGCCCTCCTCAAAGTGTTTTCCACAATTTCACTCTTTGTTACCATCGCCTGGATCCAGGTAATTTGTAGAGAATTTAATTCCGCGCGCGCGTGTGTGTGTGTGTGAGTGTGTGTGTGTGTGTGAATGTGTGTGTGTGTGTGTGTGAGTGTGTGTGTGAATGTGTGTGTGTGTGTGAGTGTGTGTGAATGTGTGTGTGTGTTTGTGTGAGTGAGTGTGTGTGTGTGTGAGTGTGAATGTATGTGTGTGTGAATGTGTGTGTGTGTGTGTGAGTGTGTGTGTGAATGTGTGTGTGAGTGAATGTGTGTGTGTGAATGTGTGTGTGTGTGAGTGAGTGTGTGTGTGTGTGAGTGTGAATGTGTGTGTGTGTGAGTGAGTGTGTGTGTGTGAGTGTGAATGTGTGTGTGTGTGTGTGAGTGTGAATGTGTGTGTGTGTGAATGTGTGTGTGTGTGTGAGTGTGTGTGTGAATGTGTGTGTGAGTGAATGTGTGTGTGTGTGAATGTGTATGTGTGTGTGTGTGAATGTGTGTGTGTGAATGTGTGTGTGTGTGAGTGTGTGTGTGTGTGAATGTGTGTGTGTGTGTGAATGTGTGTGAATGTGTGTGTGTGTGTGTGTGTGTGTGTGTGCCGGGGTGGGGGTGGGAGTGGGGGATCAGGAGTTGGACAGCGCCCGGCGTGGGGGTTGGAGGCACAACCCAGGGAGCGTGTTCTAGAACTGCGTGTCCGCTCCGTGTGGGGTAGACCTGGTTCCTCGTGAGAGGACGCACCGGCGCCTCGAACCCACGCTAGCGCCACCCTCAGGGGCCCATGCGTTAGGAATCTGGGCTCGTGTAGGAATGGCGTCCTTCTGAAGCACCACGATGGCGTCTGCTCGGGACAGCGGCTGGTCGCTGTACGTCCATCTGAACAGCAGGGACGCGCTTGTTTTTTTATTTTTTATATTTTTTAATTATTTTTTTTATAATATATATTGTATTGATATTTTACAGAGAGAGGGAGAGAGAGAAACGTCGATGAGAGAGCAACATCGACCAGCCGCCTCTTGCACACCCGGGGTGTGCCCGCCACCAAGGCACATGCCCTTGACCGGAATCGAACCCGGGACCTTTCAGTCCGCAGACCGACGCTCTACCCGCTGAGCCACACCGGTTTCGGCGCATTTGTGTTTTTTTGTGAAAATATGTTTTATTGACTTTTTTACAGAGAGGGAGAGAGAGAGCTAGAAACAGCGACGAGAGAGAAACATCGACCAGCTGCCTCCTGCACGCCCCCCACTGGGGACGTGCCCGCCACCACGGCCCACGCCCTCGACCGGGAATCGAACCTGGGACCCTCCAGTCCGCGGGCCGGCCGACGCTCCGTCCACTGAGCCGCACCGGCCAGGGCGGGCTGCATTGCTTTCTCAGTCCCTCCGTGGGCAGTTGGCTTAGACGTCACGGCGTGTGGACGCCCGGGGAAGCCCGTGGTCACCCTGACGTGTCCCGACTTGAAAGTTTCCGTTTTTTTTTGTTTTTTCCCCCCCTTTAGGTCCCCAAAATTGCGTCAACCTGAGTGCAACTACGAAGGGGCGTCTCTTGTCCAATCTGACGCCTTATACAGAGTATGAAGTGTCAGTGAAAGCCTACGTCACCGGGAAAATCCAGCGCGGCCGAGAGGCCCGTGACATTGAAAAAACCTATCGCGATGGAGTCGCTGGGACCTGTGGATTCCAGACAGAGGCAGCAGGTAAATTAGACCTTTAAAATTATATATATATATATATATATACCGTATTTGCCGGCATATACGACGATTTTTTGGCCCTGAAAATACCGTATTTGCCGGCGTATAAGACGACTGGGCGTATAAGACGACCCCCTAACATTTCCACTAAAAATACAGTTTGTTATATACTCGCCGTATAAGACGACCCCCCACTTGGAGGCATATTTTTCAGGGCCAAAAAGTCGTCTTATACGCCGGCAAATACAGTATGTATATATATGTATAATTGATTTTTTTTTACAGAGAGGAAGGGAGAGGAAGAGAGAGAGCTAGAAACGTCGATGAGAGAGAATCATCGACCAGCTGCCTCCTGCTCGCCCCCTACTGGGGATGTGCCCGCCGCCAAGGTCCATGCCCTCGACCGGCATCGAACCCGGGACCTTTCAGTCCTCAGGCCTGCGCTCTGTCCACGGAGCCACACCGGTTTCGGCCGTACAGCTTTGTTTGGCCAAGTGCATGGATGGGCTCATTTCTTTTCCTTTTTATTTTATTTTTTTTAAATATTTTTTTAATTGATGTCAGAGAGGAAGGGAGAGAGGGAGAGAGAAAGAGAGAGAGAGAAACACCCACGATGAGAGAGCATCAGGGATCGGCTGCCTCCTGCACGCCCTGCCCTGGGGATCGAGTCCCACACCCCCCAGGGCATGTGCCCCGACCGGGCATCGAACCCGGGACCCGTCAGTCCGAGGACTGGCCGTTACGGGAGCAGGTCGGGGGGGGGGGTGCCCCAGGGCAGGCGTACAGGGTCCAGGCTCCCAGCCCGGCCTCGCGATGCCCGCGCTCCTGAAGGAATTGGTGGCTCCCTCTCCGGCGTGTGGTCCCCGTGGTTTTCACGGGGTGCAGGGGGTCCGGGGGGCCGTGCTGACTCTCCCCCCCACGCCCCCATCGGGCCCCCGAGCTGATGGGGGGGAGGGCCAGACCCCTCGAGGAACCGCGTCCTCCCTCCTCCCCGCCAGCGCCCAGCGCGGTCCAGAGCCTGCAGCTGGAGGCCAAGTCGGACAACAGCGTGGAGGTGACCTGCCGGCCGCCCGAGCGCCTCAACGGCCCCGGGGACGGGCACTACCAGCTGGACGTGCTGAAGGACGGCGCCCTCGTGTGGCAGGAGGCCCAGGGCACCTGCCACTTCCTGGTGGCCGGCCTGCAGTACTCCACGCAGTACGTCTTCGAGGTGAGCCCCCCACCCTGTCCCCGCTGTCCCCCACTGTCCCTGCTGTCCCCGCTGTCCCCCTGTCCCCTTGTCCCCGCTGTCCCCGCTGTCCCCCTGTCCCCGCTGTCCCCCACTGTCCCCCTGTCCCCCTGTCCCCGCTGTCCCCGCTGTCCCCGCTGTCCCCACTGTCCCCCACTGCTCCACGCAGTACGTCTTCGAGGTGAGCCCCCCCTGTCCCCCACTGTCCCCGCTGTTCCCCCTGTCCCCCGCTGTCCCCGCTGTCCCCCCCTGTCCCTCACTGTCCCCCCGCTGTCCTCCGCTGTCCCCGCTGTCCCCCCTGTCCCCCCGCTGTCCCCCGCTGTCCCCCACTACTCCACGCAGTACGTCTTCGAGGTGAGCCCCCCACTGCCCCCCCCACACACAGGGCCCCTCGGCGTGACGGCCCCATGGGGTTCCTGGGCCTCTGAGGTCTGGCTCCGCCGCACCCCAAACGCCCCGAAAGGTGGACCCCAAACTTTCCTCCGCCCCTGGAGAGCGGACGACAGTGGTTTCAAGCAAGAATTTGGCCAGAATTCTTTTTGAGCTTCAATAGGATATCAATATGTTCCCTTTATCTGACTGATCCAGTCTATATGGTCATTATGTGCTTCTTATTTTTTAATTTATATATGCATACACACGCGCGTGCGCGCACACACACACGCACATACGCACACACACACACGGAGTGGCCAGATTATCATGTTATCATGGGTTCAGAGATCATCATCATCTGGCCACTCGGGGTGTGTGTGTGTGTGTGTGTGTGTGTGTGTTGATTTCAGAAAGGAATGGAGAGGGAGAGGTAGAAACATCGGTGATGAGAGAGAATCATCGGTCGGATGCCTCCTACTGGGGATCGAGCCTGCAACCCAGGCCTGTGCTCTTGACCGGGATCGAACCCGGGACTAGGGCGTTATGCGCTTTTTATGTATAACTCTTGTTAACTCAACATGGAAGCTATTGCCACCCTACGTAAAACGCCAGGACACCGGCCTCTTCTTAGGGAGTGTAACCCTGAATTATGAACCTGCTGGCGTGCTGGCTGGATCTCATGCCTTCGGTCTCTTTGCTCTTGTGGGTCATCATCACGTGCATTGTTGCTTAAATGGGCTCAGATCTCTCTGTACCTTGTTCACGGTTTTATATATATTCGTCTTAGCGATATTTGATAAAAATATGGACAGAACCTTATAGTTTCAACTTTAAATTCAAGGTAACCAGTATCTTCTTAATAAAAATTAAAAAAAAAACAAACCATTGTATAAGAAATAATGCGTATGTTGCCGAGACGGGTTTGGCTCAGTGGTAGAGCGTCGGTCTGCGGACTGAAAGGTCCCGGATTCGATTCCGGTCAAGGGCATGTACATTGGTTGCGGGCACATCCCCGGTAGGGGGTGTGCAAAAGGCAGCTGGTTGATGTTTCTCTCTCATTGATGTTTCTAGCTCTCTATCTCTCTCCCTTCCTCTCTGTAAAATATCAATAAAATATATATATTTTTAAAAACTCACACGAGGAAACTATTTTCTCTTTTATCTCGGATGTCCAGGTCTACTACCACAATCGGTTCAAGAGTGGAATTCCGAGCATCGCTTATAAATCAACAACCTGTGAGTCATTATCCGGCTGTTTATCATATTGATATTTTGAAATACGTATCGGAACCGTACACCGCTTGCATAGTTTACATTTCTATCCTGTTTGGCTACTAGACACTTAAGTCGCATTTTCCGTAAACATGGTATGTTAAGTGGCCCCAGCAGACGAGCGTGCGGTACTAAAAACACGATCTCTTAAGTGCCAAGTAAGGAATTCCACGATTAGCGGGAGGCTGATGTCATGAGATAGTTCATAAAGGGATTCGTCTGCGTAGACTATTCAAGGATGAGTATATGCCGGTTCCTGTTAGCAACCAAGTGGGTTTGTTTTGTGTATTGTAAACATATTTTTATGGATTTCAAAGAGGAAGGGAGAGGAGAGAGAGAGAGAGAGAGAGAGAGAGAGAGAGAGAGAGGAGAGAGAGAGAAACATCCATGAGGAGAGAGGATCATGGATCGCCTGCCTCCTGCACGCCCCCCACTGGGGATGGAGCCCGCAACCCGGGCCTGAGCCCCGACCGGGAATCGAACCCTGATCTCCTGGTTCCTAGGTCGACGCTCAAATCTCTGAGCCTGTTTTGGTTTTTTTTGTGGTTTGTTTTTTTTTTTTACATTGAATTGCTCGCCTTGTTATCATTGAATTGCCAGACTTCCTTAATGGTCTACACCAGGGGTGGGCAAACTTTTTGACGCGAGGGGGCCACCGTGGGCTCTTACACGGGACCGGAGGGCCGGCACAAAAGCAGCCTGACCGTGCTGGCACTCTCCTCTCGGGCTGCTGGGGAAGGCGCGGAGGGGAGAGCCAGAGAACCCTCCTCCGCTCTTTCGGCTCCGCGGGCCGGAGAGACCAGCCGGACGGGCCGGACGATCCGGCCCCCACGGAGCCGTAGTTTGCCCACGGCTGCTCTAGATAAAGTCTTTTGCTGGATGCGTGCTTTGCAAATCTTCCGAACGTGTTTGTGTCGGCTCCGAATCCTGTCGGCAAAAGTCACTGCCCTGGGAACATCGTGCACTTGGTCTCATTCTGAATTTATTATTATTATTAATTATTAATTTTTATTATTAATTTTGGAACGCTCACACGAAGTGAGCCTATGACTAGAGGGCGGTGCTTTGAGGGGGGAGGATGAAAAGAACCCGTCGAGCTCTCTGCCCCCCGTAACCGCTCTCTGTGTATGTACCCCGCTTCCGCTTCCAGATAACTCCAAAGCCCTGATCTCCTTCCTGGTCTTCCTCATCATCGTGACATCCATCGCCCTGATGGTGGTCCTCTACAAAATCTACGTCCTGCACAAGAGCCGGTCCAGGTAAGGGCTGGTCTCAAAGTGGGGAAAAAACAAACAAACAAAAACAAAAAAACTAAAACAGGCAGCACGAGGAAGGCAGGGAGGTGACCGGTGAGCAGATGGCGCGAGGTCCGGCTTCGAGATGATGCGCGTGGTCCTAGGGGCTCACGCCCGCGGTCGGCAAGCCGTGGCTCTCGGGGCCCCTGGAGCGTGGCTCTTCCACGAAACACCACAGCCCCTGCCGGCCTGATCACCCCCCAACCGCTCCCCTGCCAGCCTGATCGCCCCCTAACCGCTCCCCTGCCAGCCTGATCGCCCCCTAACTGCTCCCCTGCCAGCCTGATCGCCCCCTAACCACTCCCCTGCCAGCCTGATCGCCCCCTAACCACTCCCCTGCCAGCCTGACCGCCCCCTAACCACTCCCCTGCCAGCCTGACCGCCCCCTAACCACTCCCCTGCCAGCCTGGTCACCCCCTAACCTCTCTCCCCTGCCAGCCTGACCGCCCCCCAACCACTCCCCTGCCTGCCTGATCACCCCCCAACCACTCCCCTGCCAGCCTGATCACCCCCTAACCACTCCCCTGCCTGCCTGATCGCCCCCTAACCACTCCCCTGCCAGTCTGATCGCCCCTAACCACTCCCCTGCCTGCCTGACCGCCCCCTAACCACTCCCCTGCCTGCCTGACCGCCCCCTAACCTCTCCCCTGCCAGCCTGTTTGACCCTACTTGCCCTCCCTTGAGGGCCTGGTCCCCCCTAACTGCCCTCCCCTGGAGGCCTGGTCCCCCCTAACTGCCCTCCCCTGCAGGCCTGGGTCCCCCCCACAAAACTGCCCTTCCCTGCAGGCCCGGTCGCCCCCAACTTCCCGCCTCTGCTGGCCTGGTCACCCCTAACTGAAGGCTTGATCACCCACAACTGCCCTCCCCTGCAGGCCTGGTCCCTCCCAACTGCCCTCTCCCCCCCTGCTGGCCATCTCGTGGTGGCCATCTTGTGGTGGCCACCTTGTGTCCACCTGGGGGCAGCCACCTTGAGTGATGGCCAGCCTGCATGCTACTCTTTCCTTAGACAGGATGGGCTGAGAGCCAGCCCGAGGCTGTGGTTCAGGATGGGAATGCACACTTCTTCTTTTTTGCAGCAATTTGGATGAAGAGCAGGAACTGGTGATCAGGGGTAAGTGTGCTGCTTCTTCAACTGAGGAATTAAAAAAAAACGCTCCCCGCACATGTGAATCCACTCATTCTATACACTTATGTCTTATTTCAGAGAGGAAGGGAGTGGGAGACAGAGAGATAGAAACATCCACGATGAGAGAGCATCACGGACCGGCTGCCTCCTGCACGCCCCCCACCGGGGGTCGAGCCCACAACCCGGGCCTGTGCCCGGACCGGGGATCGAACCCAGACCTCTCGGTTCATAGGCCGGTGCTCAACCACTGAGCCCATTCATTTTCTTTCTTTTTTCTTTTTTAAAAAAATATGTTTTATTGATTTTTTTACAGAGAGGAAGAGAGAGGGACAGAGAGCTAGAAACATCGATGAGAGAGAATCATCCATCAGCTGCCTCCTGCACGCCCCCACCGGGGATGTGCCCACCACCAAGGTCCATGCCCTTGACCGGCATTGAACCCGGAACCCTTCAGTCCGCAGGCCAACGCTCTACCACTGAGCCACACCAGTTTCAGCAGCCCATTCATTTTTAATAAGAAAACAAACACTTTTTAAAAATAATATATATGTTTTATTGATATTTTACAGAGAGGAAGGGAGAGGGATAGAGAGCTAGAAACATCGGTGAGAGAGAAACACCGACCAGCTGCCTCCTTCACACACCCCCCACTGGGGACGTGCCCGCCACCAAGGTCCATGCCCTTGGCCGGCATCGAACCCGGGACCCTTCAGTCCGCAGGCCCACGCTCTATCCACTGAGCCACACCGGTTTTGGCCAACCACTTTTTTTTTTTTTTAATCTAACCCGGACCTCCTCTGTAAGAGACGACGGCAAACGCTCGCGTCTGCTGACTGGGCCAGCAGCGAGGACTCACGCACGTCCTCAGGCATCCGCGTGGCGAGGAGGGGCGTGGGCCCCGGGGCCAGCCCTGACCGACTCTGCCGTCTGCTCCCAGATGACGAGAAGCAGCTGATGAACGTGGAGCCCATCCACGCGGACGTCCTGCTGGAGACCTACAAGAGGAAGATCGCGGACGAGGGGAGGCTGTTCCTGGCCGAGTTCCAGGTGAGGGAAAGGGGCGTCCACGGCCACAGGATGTCCCACGGCCACCGGCCACAGGGACGTCCCACGGCCACAGGGAAGTCCCACGGCCACGGGACGGCCCACAGCCACGGGTATGGCCCACGGCCACGGGGACGTCCACCGGCAACGACGGGGAGGCCCCCATGCTGGTCGAATCCGCCGCCGTGACCGCGGGGTCCTCGTCTCTTCCAGAGCATCCCCCGCGTCTTCAGCAATCTGTCCATCAAGGAGGCTCGCAAGGCCATCAACCAGAACAAGAACCGCTACGTGGACATCCTTCCCTGTACGTGGCGGCCGAGAGCGGGGGTTCCAGACGGGTGGGCTCCTGGGTTCTCCGGTATTTATTATTTTTTTTTTAATATTGAGTCTTTCTTTTCCTTTTCTTTTTTAAAAAAATATATTTGATATTTTACAGAGAGGAAGAGAGAGGGATAGAGAGTCAGAAACACCGATGAGAGAGAAACATCGACCAGCTGCCTCCTACACACTCCACACTGGGGATGTGCCCACCACCAAGGTCCATGCTTTTGACCGGAATCAAACCCGGGACCCTTCAGTCCGCAGGCCGACGCTCTCTCCACTGAGCCAAACCGGTTTCGGCTATTTTCATATTTTATTTCTTAAATAAATAAATAAATAAATAAATAAATAAATATAAATAAATATTGTTGATTTCTTACAGAGAGGAAGGGAGAGGGATAGAGAGCTAGAAACCTCGACCAGCTGCCTCTTGCACACCCCCTACCGGGGATGTGCCTGCCACCCAGGTCCATGTCCTTGACCAGAATCGAACCCGGGACCCTTCAGTCCGCAGGCTGACGCTCTATCCGCTGAGCCAAACCGGTTTCAGCCATATTTTTTTTTAATCTTTTTTTTTTTTTTTTATCGATTTCAGAGAGGAAAGGAGAGGGAGAGGGAGAGAGAGAGAGAGAGAGAGAAGCACTCATGATGAGAGAATCACGGACCGGCGGCCTCCTGCGCGCCCCCTTACTGGGGATGGAGCATGAGACCCGGGCCTGTGCCCCTGACCGGGAATCGAACCCGGAACCCTTTAGTGTTGGCTCCGCCCGCTGAGCCGGGTCCTCACCGCGGCTCCGGTTTCTGTTCTCGGGGCAGATGACAAGAACCGCGTGGAGCTGTCGGAGATCAGCGGGGAGCCCGGTTCCAACTACATCAACGCCAGCTACATCGACGTGAGCGCAGGGCCCGCCGTGGGCGGGCGGGCGGGCGGCCCGGGTTCGAGGGGGGGGGCGCCTTCCCCACCCCGTCCCCGGCCCTTGGACGACACGCCATGTGTATGTCTGTGTGTGTGTGTGTGTGTGTTGTGCAGGGTTACAAGGAGCCCAAGAAGTACATCGCTGCACAAGGTAACCCCCCCCCTCGAACCCCGACCCGTCCCAGGTTCCCCGTTTGGGGGCGCCTTCCAGAAGGGGTGTCTGAGGCTGCATGTGGTGCCCCCCCCCCTAGGTCCCAGGGAGGAGACCGTGGACGACTTCTGGAGGATGATCTGGGAGCAGAAGGCCACGGTCATTGTCATGGTCACGCGATGCGAGGAAGGGAACAGGGTGAGGCCCCGGGGGGCTCGGGGGTGGGGGGAGGGTGGGGGCGGTGAGGGGTGGGGGTGGGGGCCCAGGCTGGTGAGAGAGAGGCGACGGGCCCCCCTTCCGAAGGCCACGGTCACGTGACGTGCTTGGTGGCTAAGAGATGGCTCCCTGTGTTAATCAGAGGAGCACTGGATCCGAGTGATTCCTCCGAGAATAAAAACCAAATTTGTTCCCAACCCGGTGTGGTTCAGTGGATAGAGCGTCGGCCTGCGGACGGAAGGGTCCCGGGTTCGATTCCTGGTCAAGGGCATGGACCTTGGTGGCGGCCACATCCCCAGTAGGGGGCGTGCAGGAGGCAGCTGGTCGATGTTTCTAATTCTCTATCCCTCTCTCTTCCTCTCTTTTTTTTAATTTTTATATTTTTTAAAGAAATTTTATTTTATTTATTTTCTTTTATTTTTAAAATATATATTTTATTGAATTTTTACAGAGAGGAAGGGAGAGGGACAGAGAGCTAGAAACGTCGATGAGAGAGAAACATCCACCAGCTGCCTCCTGCACACCCCCCACCGGGGATGTGCCCGCCACCAAGGTCCATGCACCTGACCGGAATCGAACCCGGGACCCTTCCATCCGCAGGCCGGCGCTCTAGCCACTGAGCCACACCGGTTTCGGCTCTCTTCCTCTCTGTAAAAAAATCAATAAAAATATATTTTTTCAAAAAAAATAAAAAACCAACATGACGAACAGGTGCTCTCTCTCTCTCTCTCTCTCTCTCGCTCTCTCTCTCTCTCGGCAGAACAAGTGCGCGGAGTACTGGCCGCGGGGGGAGCAGGGCGCCCGGGAGTACGGGGCCGTCCTCGTGAGGGTCACCGACTACAAGACCTGCCCCGACTACGTCATCCAGAAGCTCAGCGTCACCCACGTGAGCCTCTCTCCGCGCCGCTGGTCCGGACACGCGGCCCTGGGCCACGGGGCGGCCACGGGGCGGCCACGGGGCGGCCACGTGCCACCGGCAGCGGCACTGGCTGGGGGGCGGGGGGTGGGGGGGGGGATACTGTCCTTCCAGTGCATGCTGGGAAGTTTGATCCTTTGAAAACCAAATAGGTTTTTAGAAACTGGCCTTAGCCCGGCCGGCGTGGCTCGGGGGTGGGAGCGTCGGCACCTAGGAACCAGGGGGTCAGGGTTCGACTCCCGGTCGGGGCACAGGCCCGGGTGGCGGGCTCCATCCCCCAGCCGATCCATGCTTCTCTCTCACCGTGGATGACTCTCTCTCTCTCTCTC
This sequence comes from Vespertilio murinus, assembly GCA_963924515.1. Classification (NCBI taxonomy): domain Eukaryota; kingdom Metazoa; phylum Chordata; class Mammalia; order Chiroptera; family Vespertilionidae; genus Vespertilio; species Vespertilio murinus. The sequence continues at coordinate 1,151,479 of OZ004721.1, read as the reverse complement.
TCTCTCTCTCTCTCTCTCTCTCTCTCTCCCTCTCTCACCCTCCCTCTCTGAAATCATTAAAAATATATTTTAAAAAAAAAAAAGAAAAGAAAAGAGACTGGGCCGGCTTGTCTCAGTGAATAGAGCGTCAGCCTGCAGACTGAAGGGTCCTGGGTTCGATTCCCGGTCAGGCCACAGGCCTGGGTTGAGGGCTCAATCCCCAGGGGGGGGGGCGTGCAGGAGGCAGCCGATCTGTGATTCTCTCATTCTCTCTCATCATGGATATTTCTCTCTCTCTCTCCTTCTCCCTTTACTCTCTGAAATCAATAAAGATATATATATATATATATATATATATATATATATATATACATACATACACACACACACACACACACACACACACACACACCATGTTTCCCCGAAAATAAGACACCCCCTGAAAATAAGATCTAGCGCATCTTTGATCTTATTTTCGGGGAAACAGGATAGATAGATGATAGATAGATAGATAGATAGATATTTTTTTAAAGAAAGTCCATGCAACCATGGCCGAAAGAAGCATGCATGGGGGTTCGGGGTTCGGGATTATAGCACGGGTGCCCCCACCCCTTCCGTGCATGTGTCTCGCCTTGGGGGAGACACAAAGTGGGCTCCACGCACGCTGGTCCTCTCTCCCGGCCAGAAAAGAGAGAAGATCCCCGCGCGCGAGGTGACCCACATCCAGTTCACCAGCTGGCCGGACCACGGGGTCCCCGAGGACCCCCACCTGCTCCTCAAGCTGCGCCGGAGGGTCAACGCCTTCAGCAACTTCTTCAGCGGCCCCATCCTGGTGCACTGCAGGTGAGGGGCCCCCTGGGATCCCCCCTGGGCCACGGCCACGGCCACGGCCACGGCCACTCGGGGATCCCCCGCTCCTCCCGCCCCCTCCGCCCCGGTGAAGACACTCACCCGCCTCTCCCTGCTTCACCCCCACCCCGTCGGCCTCGCCCTGCCGGGACCACGCCTCGCCTGCCGTGTCTCCGTGGCCAGCGCCGGCGTGGGGCGCACCGGCACCTACATCTGCATCGACGCCATGCTGGAGCGGCTGGAGGCGGAGAACCAGGTGGACGTGTACGGCTACGTGGTCCAGCTCCGGCGGCAGCGGTGTCTCATGGTCCAGGTGGAGGTACGGCCTCCCCGGCCCTCGTGGCTCCCTCCCCCACCTCCCGACCTCCATCTTCCGGGGATGGGGCTGGTCACCAGTGAAGAGATCCCAGTTCTTCCCTCCTCCCCACCTCCCGGCTGGCCCACGTGGCTCAGGGGTGGAGCATCCACCCGGGAGCCAGGAGGCCGAGGTTCGATTCCCTGTCATGGCACATGCCCCGGTTGCACGCTCCATGCCTTCGGAGATCACCATCACCTGGCCGCTCCGTGTAGATTGGTAAATTTGACTTACGGGCCCAGTCACAGACACGGAAGGAAGTAACAGATGTGCGTTGTTGTTGTTTATTTTACTTTTTAAAAAATATATATTTTATTGATTTTTTTACAGAGAGGAAGGGAGAGAGATAGAGAGTTAGAAACGTCGATGAGAGAGAAACATCCATCAGCTGCCTCCTGCACACCCCCTACTGGGGATGTGCCCGCCACCAAGGTCCATGCCCTTGACCGGAATCGAACCCGGGACCTTTCAGTCCACAGGCCGACGCTCTATCCACTGAGCCAAATGGATTTTAGCTGGGTTTTTTTTTGTTTCTTTGTTTGTTTGTTTTTTAATCTGTAAGAGGAAGATAAAAGCTAGGCCTGACACAGTAGATGCCTCATCTCTTATAGCGAGCAATGTTTTTGTTTTTTTCCCTGGGGGTGAAGAAACACAAAACCACGAGTCTGCCGTGAACCTTGGGGGAAAATAAAGTCCCCCCATGAACTGTAAGAACCAGCTTCAGGAAGGTGTCAGAGTTAGAGACCCCCGTTTCCTTCCCCGGGAGCCAAACTCTAGGAAGACGCGACCCGTCTCCATGGGACGGACGAGCCGGTAGACTCACTGGTCCCTTTGCGTTCTCCCGCGAACCCGCAGGCGCAGTACATCCTGATCCACCAGGCCCTCGTGGAGTACAACCAGTTCGGGGAGACCGAGGTGAGCCTGTCCGAGCTCCACCCGTACCTGGCCAACCTGAAGAAGAGGGACCCGCCCAGCGAGCCGTCCCCGCTGGAGGCTGAGTTCCAGGTGCGGACCGTGGTAGCAGTGATGGTGATGATGGCGGTGATGGTGATGATGGTGATGATGATGATGATGATGGTGATGATGGTGGTGATTATGGTGATGATGATGGTGATGATGGTGGTGGTGATGGTGACGATGACGATGATGGTGATGATGATGATGGTGGTGATGATGGTGGTGATGATGATGATGATGATGGTGGTGATGATGATGGTGATGATGATGATGGTGATGATGATGATGGTGGTGATGATGGTGGTGATGATGATGATGATGATGGTGGTGATGATGATGGTGGTGATGATGATGGTGATGATGATGATGGTGATGACGATGATGGTGGTGATGGTGATGATGATAATGAGGACGATGATGATGATGATGATGGTGATGATGGTGACGATGATGATGGTGATGATGATGATGGTGGTGATGATGGTGATGATGATGGCGATGACGATGATGATGATGATGATGATGGTGATGATGATGTCGGTGACGATGGTGATGGTGACGATGGTGATGGTGACGATGGTGATGGTGACGATGATGATGATGATGACGATGATGATGATGGTGACGATGGTGGTGATGTAATGATGGTGATGATGGTGATGATGATGGTGGTGATGATGGTGACGATGATGGTGATGATGGTGATGGTGATGATGGTGACGATGATGGTGATGTAATGATGGTGATGATGGTGATGGTGATGATGATGGTGATGATGACAATGATGATGATGGTGACAATGATGATGGTGATGATGATGATGGTGATGATGACGATGATGATGATGGTGACGATGATGATGGTGATGATGATGACGGTGATGGTGACGATGATGATGGTGACGATGATGATGATGATGACGACGATGATGCGTACACATAACCTCCATGGGGGGGCTCCCTCCCATGCTGTGGGGACCTCCCAGCCATTGCGTAGACACGCTCAAACTTAGAAATATGATTTTAAAGCAATGCTGTCCGCCGTTCCTCACTCAGTGGGTCTACAGTAAAGGCTACAGGCAGCCGTAGAGCCCTCGCTGGTGTGGCTCTGTGGATAGAGCACCGGCCTGCGGGCTGAAGGGTCCCGGGTTCCATTCTGGTCCAGGGCGCATTGAGTGGGTTGCGTGCGAGCCTGGTCCCCAGTAGGAGGCGTGCAGGAGACAGCTGATCCGTGGTTCTCTCTCATCCTGGATCTCTCTCTCTCTCTCTCTCTCTCTCTCTCTCTCTCTCTCTCTCTCTCTCCTTCCCTCTCCCTTCCAGTGGACCAAACCTTCCTGTGAACCCCCCAGCGGGTCCATTCAGAGGTGTCACAAGACCAGGGCTCTGATTTCCCATCAGATGCAGGATCAGAGGGGGGTTGAGATGGAGATAGGGGCGGGGGAGGCTGCCAAGTAACACAATCCCAGGCCGACCCGCCCTCCGGGAGGGAGGTCGTTTCTATCTCAGGTGTCTTTCTTGTTGATTTCTTACTCTTTTACCTGACAAATCCCCCCTCTCCCTCCCCATCAACACACTCCAACGGGAGGAGACAGGAAGGAGCAGCGATGGCAGGGAGATCGCAGTTGGGGGTTTTTGAAGGAGAAATAAAATAAAAATAAAAGGTGGAGGGATTGCTGGGAGAAGAGGGTTAGGATCAGGATGGATGGGAGTTTGCTAGCGGCAGACCATGGCCACCAGAGGGCAGACTCGAGCATTGACTGATGGATGGCCGCTTCCAGACAATGATGGCAGGATGCGAGTTGCCAAGAGATGAGAGAGAGAGAGGAGAGAGAGAGAGAGAGAGAGAGAGGTGGGGGGTGAATCCAGTAGTTTTGAATGCTGTCTGGTAAGAACTGACAGTGGACTGAGCTGAACGGAAGGAGAGACGAGGAAGAGGGTGCGAGAGGCACCGGCAGGGAGGGCAGGTCTTGCTGGTGGATCAGCTACCGGGAGTGAGAGAGACAGCAGCATCCCGGGAAGGAAGAGATGAATAAAGTACAGCCCTCACCGGTGTGGCTCAGTGGATAGAGCGCCGGCCTGCGGACTGAAGGGTCCCGGGTTCGATTCCGGTCAAGGGCACGGATCTTGGTGGTGGGCACATCCCCAGTGGGGGGCGTGCAGGAGGCAGCGGATCGATGTTTCCCTCTCATTGATGTTTCTAACTGTCTCTCCCTCTCCCTTCCTCTCTGTAAAAAACTCAATAAAAAATATATATATATTTTAAAAATAAATGAATGAAGTATCAGCCCTTCTCACCCTGAGCCTGTCTCTCTCCTGAGAGGACATTTCTTTCTTTTTAAAAAAATATATTTTATTTATTTATTTTTTGTCCCCGCAGAGACTGCCCTCGTACCGGAGCTGGCGGACTCAGCACACGGGGAACCGCGAGGAGAACCAGAGCAAGAACAGGACTTCCTCCGTCATCCCGTGTACGTGGCCCGTGCCCGCGTGCGCCTCGGGTGGGGGGCAATGCAGCTCCTTGGGACTGGATTCGTGGAAGACATGCACACGGGCGTACACACTCACACACACTCACACACACTCACACACATAAACACGTATGCGTGCACACACACAAAGACACACAGAGACACATTCATCCACACACATACATATATGCACACATATGCAAATGCACACAAACACACATGCAAACACATACATACACACATGCACACACACTCCCACACATATACCCATAAACATATACACAAACACACATGTGCATGCACACACATGCCCACATACACAAGCACATACACACTCACACGCGTGACCTTAAGGCACGTTTTGAACACTGGGCTGGGTTGGCAGTAGGGACTGGCCAACAGGCCGTGTGAACCCCAGACGTTCGTGACAGACTTTGGGGGGCCCCCCGCTGTGCGTCACCTCTCCAGCTGGAGGGGAGACAAGGGCCACGGTCTCCGCTGGGTCTGTCTCACCCCGCTGTCTCTCCGCTGTTTACCCAGGCTGGTTAACTTCTGGAGAACTCTTTACCAGTGATGGGGCTGTAGCTCGCCAGATCAGGGGTGATCGGGTGGCTACATTTATTTTTCACTGGGAGACTGAGGAATGAGAGCTCAATTTTTAAAAACGAAATAATAATTTATTGGAGCTACTGATTCCATGGACATGTTATTAGTTAATAGGATAGAACTGAAAAAAAAAACAGGTTTTTACCTACGCCATGTATTTTCTTATCGTCTATATCTATTTTTTTTTTAAATATATATCAAGCAGAACGCTGATGTCCCGTGGACAACTCAGGTCTGCGTGTTAAGACGGAGTGATCCCACGGGAAATCGGGACACCTGTGTGGTGTTGAACCTTGAATCACGTGTGTCCCGGGGAGGTTGCCCGGCACCCATTTCGGGGGGTGGGGGGCCCTTCCTTGTCTCAGACAAACTTCCGTTCTGTAAGGGGCGAACCGGTGAGAACAGAGTCGCGTGTCCCATCTCATTCCGCGTCCATCAACGCGTGGACATCGGGCGGCCTGCCGTGGCTCTCAGTGGCCTCCCGTGGCTCTCAGTGGCCCCCCGAGGCCCCGGGGCCGCCGGGCAGGGACGCGGAAGGGGGACTGACCGCCCCTTCCTCGCCCACAGACGACTTCAACCGCGTGCAGCTCAGGCAGGAGCTGGACGTGAGCAAGGAGAGCGAGCACGAGTCGGACGAGTCCTCGGACGAGGACAGCGACGCCGAGGACACGGGCAGATACGTCAACGCCTCCTTCGTCACGGTAGGGGCCCGTCTCCAGAGCCCAGACCAGCCGTGGGCAAACTGTGGCCCCTGGGGGCCGGATCCGGCCCGTCCGGCTGTTCTCTCCGGCCCTCGGAGCCGAGAGAGCGGAGGAGGGCTCTCTTGCTCTCCCCTCCGCGCCTTCACCAGCCGCCCAAGAGGAGAGGCCAGCACGGTCAGGCTGCTTTTGTGCCGGCCCTCCGGTCCAGTGTAAGAGCCCACGGTGGCCCTCGCGTCACAAAGTTTGCCCACCCCTGGCCCAGGGTCTGGCCCTTTACACATACAATCGGTGGTATGATGGCCATTCTTACGTGACCTTCTTTTATTTGTTTATGTTTTAAATACACCTTTATTGATGTCAGAGAGAGGGAGAGAGAGAGAGAGAGAGAGAGAGAGAGAGAGAGAGAGAGAGAGACCCACGAGGAGAGAGAATCATGGACCGGCTGCCCCCTGCACGCCCCCCACTGGGGATGGAGCTCTTAACCGGGGCCTGTGTCCTGACCGGGCATCGAACCCTGACCAGCCGGTCCAGGATTCTCTCTCATCGTGGATGTTTCCCTCTCTCCCTCTCCTTTCCAACAAATTTTCTTTCTGCAGAGCCACCACAAATTGCTGGCAAATTCTTCTCTTTTTTTTAAAAAATATCTTTTATTGATATTTCACAGAGAGGAAGGGAGAGGGACAGAGAGCTAGAAACGTCGATGATGCGAGAGAAACATCGACCGGCTGCCTCCTGCACGCCCCCCACCGGGGATGTGCCCGCCGCCAAGGTCCATGCCCTTGACCGGGATCAAACCTGGTACCCTCCGGTCTGCAGGCCCACGCGCTACCCGCTGAGCCACACCGGTCTCGGCGTCTCTCGCTCCTTTTGAACGGGTCGCGGCGGGAAGAGGCTGCCTTCTCCAAGCGGCTCTTTGCGGAAGCCGCTGCTCTCGGTGACGGAGACCCACTGTCCTCTCTCGTTGTTTTTTTTTTTGTTTGTTTGTTTGTTTTTAAACAGAGTTACTGGAAACCCGAGGTGATGATCGCGGCCCAGGGGCCCCTGAGGGAGACCGTCGGGGACTTCTGGCAGATGGTCTTCCAGAGGAAGGTCAGGGCCATCGTCATGCTGTCCGAGCTGGGGATCGGAGACCAGGTTTGCACACAACGATCTTTTTTGTTTTTACGGGAGGCCCGGTGCACGGATTTGTGCACCGGTGGGGGCCGATCCGGCGGCGGTGGCTGCCGTGTTTCCCCGAAAAGAAGGCGTCCTCCGAAAATAAGACCTGCTTCGTGGAAACGTAAGGCGTCCCCCTGAGAATAAGACCCAGCGCATCTTTGGGGGCAAGAAATTCATATAAGACACGGTCTTATTTTCGGGGACACAGGGTAACATTGGCTCCCGCCTCTCTTTGGGGTGCGGGGGGGCCAATCGGGGGGCAGGGCTGGCCAGGGGGTGGGCCCTCCACCACCACCCACCCCGACCCCGGTCGAACTCCCTGTCAAGGGGATGATGTGCATATTACCCTTTTATCACCGTGTTCCCCCCCAAAATAAGGCATCCCCCCAAAATAAGACCACCTTCGTGGAAACGTAAGGCGTCTCCCTGAGAATAAGACCCAGCGCATCTTTGGGGGCAAAAGCTAATATATAGGACACTGTCTTATTTTCGGGGACACGGGGTAGATGGGATAGGATTTTATTTTTATTTTTTGAAATACGTGTTGCTTGATTTTAAAGAGAGAGAGGACGGGAGAAGGAGAGAGAGAAACGTCAGTGATCAGAACCACGTGGGTCAGCCAGCTGCCTCCTTCGAGCCCCCACACTGGGAACCAAGCTCGAGACCCGGGCGTGTGCCCTGACCTGGAATCGAACCGTGACCTCCTGGTTCCCAGGTCGACGCTCGACCACGGAGCCACGCCAGCCGGGGCTGTGGGATTTTTTTTTTTTTTTAAAGAGAGAGATGATGTGTCTGCATTTGCAGCCACCTCTCCCTCCGTCCGAATGGACTCAGCTGGCCAGTGGCCGGGAGTGCGGGCAGGGATGGCCGTTGTGTCCGCCGTGGGCGGGGGGAACGTGGTTGGTGGAGAACCATCCGTAGAGAGGACCCACCTCACTTCCGTGGCCTCCCCCCCTGCCCTTCCGCCCGACCCCGCAGACAGGTGTCCAGTCCTCCAGTCCACGTCTGTCGAGCTGCCGAGGTCGCTGCTCCTCAGACACAGAGACAGAGCTCCAAAGACGGGGAGCCCCCCCCCTCATATTGGGGGGCCGTGGGAGGGGCAGGGAGGCCTGACTCACGGCAAGGCCACGACCCACAGGCCGGGCGTCGGGAAGAGCCAATGACAAGGGCGCGGACGAGAGGGAGGGAGGGAGGCCAGGGTCCCAGGGCTGTGCCTGGGGGGGTCCCGGTCACCCCAGTTACTCCCAGGTGCCACCGGCCCGCACGGGGAAACGCCACAGCGGGGTTGAGTGCATGTCCACCATCCTGAGCACAGGTGCTGGCGGTTCACAAGTGTTCAGCGTTCGGGTTTAGAACGCAATTCAATTTTCATCGAATGGAACTTGGGGGTGGGGGAAGGAAACGAGGAGAGAGAGAGAGAGAGAGAGAGAGAGAGAGAGAGAGAGAGAGAGACGGAGAGAGACAGAGGATGCTTGAGTAGAGGCTGTTGTTGAATCGAGAGAGAGAGAGAGAGAGAGAGAGAGAGAGAGAAAGAGAAGATGCTCAAGTAGAGATTGTTGTTGAATTGAGAGAGAAAGAGAGAGAGAGAGGAGAGAGACAGAGGACACTCGAGTAGAGGCTGTTGTTGAATCCAGACAGACAGAGAGAGAGAGACAGAGAGAGAGAGAGGATGCTCAAGTAGAGGTTATTGAGAGAGAGAGAGAGAGAGAGAGAGAGAGAGAGACGGAGGAAGACAGGATGCTCGAGTAGAGGCTGTTGTTGAATTGGAAGAGAGAGGAGAGAGAGAGAGAACGCTCACGTAGAGGCTGCTGTTGAATCGTGTTCTCTCTTTCCCCCCCAGGAGGCCTGCGCTCAGTACTGGGGGGACGGAAGGCAGACCTTCGGGGAGGTCGAGGTCCTCACGAAAGAAACCACCCCGTCTCCAGGATACACCCTCCGCGTGTTCGAGCTGAGGCATTCCAAGGTAGACGAGCGATCCGTGGGGCGCGGACTTTTATTTTTATTTTTAATGTCTTTATTCCTTTGAGAGAGAGAGAGAGAGGAAGGGCAACAGAGAGAGAGAGCGAAGCACCGACGATGAGAGAGCACCCGGGATCGGCTGCCTCTTTTTTTAAAAAAATATATATTTTATTGATATTTTTACAGAGAGGAAGGGAGAGAGATAGAGAGCTAGAAATGTCGACGAGAGAGAAACATCGACCAGCTGCCTCTTGCACACACCCCCCACCGGGGATGTGCCCGCCGCCAAGGTCCATGCCCTCGACCGGAATCGAACCCGGGACCTTTCAGTCCGCAGGCCGACGCTCTACCACTGAGCCACACCGGTTTCGGCGATCGGCTGCCTCTTGCACGCTCCCCCCCCCTCCACTGGGGTTCGAGTCCACACCCCGCCCCGGGCATGTGCCCTTGACCGGGAATCCCGCCGTGACCTCCTGGCTCGTGGGTTGATGTTCAGCCTCTGAGCCACGCTGGCCAGCCGGGGTCGGAGGGTAAATCGTGGATGGGGACAAGGCGGTGTGCCAATGGCCACGCGTGGATCCACGAGAGCGGAGCCACCATCCGTGTCCCGGGTTCGGAGCGAGGGGTGGACGTGGTGCCTGGGAGAGTACGTGGTGCAGAGAGCCTGACTGCGGTGGCTCGGCGGGCTGCCCCCCGCCCCCCGCCCCCCGCCCCGGAGCTCACGTGCCCCCCCCCCTGCCCCCCGGGTTCCAGAGGAAAGAGGCCCGCACCGTGCACCAGTACCAGTACAGCAGCTGGGGCGCCGACGACCTCCCCGCGGCGCCCAAGGAACTCGTGTCCATGGCCCGCGACCTCAAGCAGCAGCTGCCCCGGAGGAAAGCCACGGAGGGGAGCCGGCACCACAAGAACGTGCCCGTGCTGGTCCACTGCCGGTGCGTGGTCCCGGGGCGGGGAGCCTCTCTTTGGGGTTCCGGCAGGCGGGGGAGCCGGGCCTGCGGGGGAGGGCAGTGAGGGGTGACCAGACCGGCAGGGAGGGCAGTTGGGGGACACCAGGCCTGCAGGGGAGGGCAGTTAGGGGTGATCAGGCCTGCAGGGGAGGGCAGTTGGGGGTGACCAGGCCTGCAGGGAGGGCAGTTGGGGGTGACCAGGCCTGCAGGGGAGGGCAGTTAGGGGTGACCAGGCCTGCAGGGAGGGCAGTTGGGGGGAGACCAGGCCTGCAGGGAGGGCAGTTGGGGGTGACCAGGCCTGCAGGGGAGGACAGTGGGGGGATCAGGCCTGCAGGGGAGGGCAGTGGGGGGATCAGGCCTGCAGGGAAGGGCAGTTGGGGGTGACCAGGCCTGCAGGGGAGGGCAGTTGGGGGTGATCAGGCCTGCAGGGGAGGGCAGTGGGGGGTGACCAGGCCTGCAGGGGAGGGCAGTTGGGGGTGACCAGGCCTGCAGGGGAGGGCAGTTAGGGGTGATCAGGCCTGCAGGGGAGGGCAGTTGGGGGTGACCAGGCCTGCAGGGGAGGGCAGTTGGGGGCGACCAGGCCTGCAGGGGAGGGCAGTTAGGGGTGACCAGGCCTGCAGGGGAGGGCAGTTGGGGGTGACCAGGCCTGCAGGGAGGGCAGTTGGGGGGCGATCAGCCCTGCAGGGGAGGGCAGTTGGGGGGGACCAGGCCTGCAGGGGAGGGCAGTTGAGGGGGACCAGGCCTGCAGGGGAGGGCAGTTGGGGGTGACCAGGCCTGCAGGGGAGGACAGTGGGGGGATCAGGCCTGCAGGGGAGGGCAGTGGGGGGATCAGGCCTGCAGGGGAGGGCAGTTGGGGGGGGACCAGGCCTGCAGGGGAGGGCAGTTGGGGGGGGACCAGGCCTGCAGGGGAGGGCAGTTGGGGGGGGACCAGGCCTGCAGGGGAGGGCAGTTGGGGGGGGACCAGGCCTGCAGGGGAGGGCAGTTGGGGGGGGACCAGGCCTGCAGGGAAGGACAGTTTTGGGGGGACCGGGCCAGCAGGGGAGGGCAGTTATAGGGCACCCGTTGATTATGGTGTCACGGTGCGGGCTCCGAGGTCTGAGGGTCTGGCCGCTGCCTCTCTGTCTCTGGGTCAGGTTTTCGTTCATCGGTGAATGCTGTTCATTATCTCCTCTAGCCGGGTGAGGTCATGTGACCCAAGAGATGCCCTTGTAAGAAGAACCGACCCTGAGAGTTTATTTTTGTTTTTTGTTTTTATTTTTTAATTCTCCCTCCTCCCCGCAGGGACGGCTCTCAGCAGACAGGGCTGTTCTGCGCCCTCTTCAACCTCCTGGAGAGCGCCGAGACCGAGGGCGTGGTCGACGTCTTCCAGGCCGTGAAGTCTCTGCGAAAGGCCCGGCCCGGCATGGTCTCCACCTTCGTACGTGTCTCCCTCTCTCGCCACCGCCGCCGCCGCCGCTGCCGCCGCCGCTTTTGACACGCTGACATGCTTCCCACTTTTGTTTTTATGCCCACCGCGTCTTCCCCTGCCCCCCCAGCCTCCGATCCTCCCCTCCTCCCTTCCGACTCGATTGGCCATCGCTCCGTGTCGCCTTCCCTTTCCACACGCCGTTCCACGGCGGGCTCGTGGCGATGCAAGACGCCGAGGGGCCCGGTGCGTGGAGTCAGTGCACGGGGAGGGGGCCCGGGGCCCGGCGGGCCATCGGGGCTCCCCGACCTCAGGTTCCCCTCCTGGCCTCCTCCTGCCTCCTCCTGCCCTCACGGCCCGTGCTCTGCCACGGCTGCGGGTCGCCCGCCACGTTCCACGCCACCCCCTGGTGGTCAGCACGCATCACAGCGAGCAACCCGCCTGAACGCCCACGGGGACAATTTGCGTATTAGCCTTTTTCTTTTTCTTCTTTTTTTTAAAAAAATATATATTTTATTGATATTTTTACAGAGAGGAAGGGAGAGAGATAGAGAGCTAGAAACATCGATGAGAGAGAAACACCGACCAGCTGCCTCTTGCACACCCCCTACCGGGGACGTGCCCGCAACCAAGGTCCATGCCCTTGACCGGAATCGAACCCGGGACCCTTCAGTCCGCAGACCGACGCTCTACCACTGAGCCAAACCGGTTTCGGCACCTTTTTCTATATATAAGACACCTGGTTAGAATTTGCCAGCAGCCGAAACCGGTGTGGCTCAGTGGATAGAGCGTCGGTCTGCGGACGGAAGGGTCCCAGGTTCGATTCCGGTCAAGGGCATGGACCTTGGTTGCGGGCACGTCCCTGGTGGGGGGCGTGCAGGAGGCAGCTGGTCGATGTTCCTCTCTCATCGATGTTTCTAGCTCTCTATCCCTCTCCCTTTCTCTCTGTAAAAAAAATCAATAAAATATTTTTTTTTTTAAAAAGAATTTGCCAGCAATTTGTGGTGGCTCTGCAGAAAGAATATTTGTTGGAAAGGAGAGGGAGAGAGAGACACCCATGATGAGAGAGAATCCTGGATCGGCTGCCTCCTGCACGCCCCCTACTGGGGATCGAGCCCACACCCCGGGCGTGTGCCCTGACCGGGAATCCAATCAGTGACCATTTTATTCTTTTTTAAAAAAATATATATACATATTATTAAAAATATATTTTATTGATTTTTCACAGAGAGGAAGGTAGAGGGATAGAGAGCTAGAAACATCCATGAGAGAGAAACATCAACCAGCTGCCTCTGGCACACCCCCTACTGGGGATGTGCCCACCACCAAGGTCCATGCCCTTGACCGGAATCGAACCCGGGACCTTTCAGTCCCCAGACTGACGCTCTATCCACTGAGCCAAACCAGTTTCGGCCTTAATATATATTTTTATTGATTTCAGAGAGGAAGGGGGGGGGAGAGAGAGAGAGAGAGAGAGAGAGAGTGAGTCATGGACCGGCTGCCTCCTGCATGCCCCCCACTGGGGACCGAGCCCTTAACCCCGGCCTGAGCCCTGACTGGGAATCGAACCCTGACCTCCTGGTTCCTACGTCGACGCTCCACCCCTGAGCCACGCCGGCCGGCCGGGCTGGGGACACGTTCTTACGGGATCCCTTCCTTCCCTCTTTCCTGGACCAGGAGCAGTACCAGTTCCTGTACGACGCCATCGCCAGCACCTACCCGGCCCCGAACGGACACGCGAAGAAGAACCCCCACCGCGAGGAGTCGGACGGCGAGGCGGCGGCGGCGGGCAAACCCACGCCGGAGGCTAACTGCGTGGGTCCGGCCAGCGGCCCCGAGAAGGCCCCGTCGGAGAGCAGCCCCGACCCCGAGCCCGGCAGTGGCCCCGAGGGGACGGGCCGCACGGCCAACGGCCCCGAGAGCCCGCCGCTGACCCCCAGCGCGTAGGAGAGGCGAGGACGGGGCGGCCCCAGCCTCCCGCCCGCCCGGCGCTGTGTCTGCTTCTCCACGAGGGCCACGCCGGCGTCCAGTGGACTCCGGGGGGGGAAGGAGGGGGCCTCGGACTGATGTTGGGGGGACCACCTTCTGCTGTGCTACCGTCGGCGGTATTTAAGAGAGCTTTGTACAGCCCCCGCTCGGCTTAAAGCTCTATCTTTCAGCAAGAGTCGCTTCGTGGCGGTCTTGGCCTGTGTGTGTGCGCTCTGGGGGTGTGTGTGTGTCTGTGAGACAGAGAGAGAGACAGAGAGAGAGAGAGAGAGAGAGAGAGAGAGAGAGAGGAGAGAGGTATTTCAAGGGAATCTGCCGGCTCCTGGGGAACTTGCCTTTATGGGTGTATTTTTTAAAAAAAGAAAGAAACAACATTTTAAAAAATATATATATTTTATTGATATTTTACAGAGAAGAAGGGAGAGGGATAGAGATCCAGAAAAGTCGATGAGAGAGAAACCTCGACCAGCTGCCTCCTGCACACGCCCCCTACCGGGGATGAGCCCGCCACCAAGGTCCATGCCCTTGACCGGAATGGAACCCGGGACACTTCAGTCCGCAGACCCGCCGCTCTATCCACTGAGCCACACCGGTGTCGGCAGAAAGAACGTTTTTTTAAAATTTTATTTACTGCAAGTATTTGCTCAGGGCATCTGTTTTTCTCACGCGCCGCGCACGGCTGGGAGAACCACACGTACGTTTCCACCGCGACCTGCAGGGGGCCTCGTGGTTCTGTCCACATCGGTGCCACGGCCCCCCCTCGGCCGGCTCCTTTCGCCCCATTTAAAGACTTTCTGGCAGACGCTCCCGTCCTCACAGGGCTGTTTACATTTTGTGTGTGTGTGTGTGTTCTCTGTGTAACGTGGGACATCAGTGGCTCGTTTCTTCTTGACCTCCCCTCCCTCCCCTCCCCACCCCCACCAAATTACGTGTGTGTTGGGACGGAACTTAAGAAAATAAAAATAAAACAAACGTCTGTAACCCAACGCGGGCTGTCTCTCCGATCCGTGGCGCGGAAAGGGAAACCGTGCGGACGCCCGCCTGCTGGTTTCGTCCGGGGGTTCCCGCAGCCGGTCCCGGGGACCAAACCGTTGAGGGGAGAAACCCGGCAGGCCCAGGTCCCCACGCTCAGGGGTGTCACACGGGCGTGCTTTTACTCCGGATCCCTCCAGCGCCGGGGTGGGGGACGGGGACGGGGTGGGGGCGGGGGGGTCAGGCGTGGAGAGCCGCCGTCGTAACCAAGTTGAACCCCGGCCTTCTCCCGGCCTTCCCGTGGCGGGTGCTGCATGTCCCCCGAGCGAGGCCTGTAAACACGTGAATGAGATACAGGCGGTGCCGTGAACATCGGCGGCACACTCTAGCAGGGGTGAAGGTTTGGTTGTTGTTGTTGTTGTTTTGTTGTTTTTTAACCCTGAGCAATATGGCGTCCCTCCTTTTGGGGCATCAGGCCTGAGCAATTGAGTCTCATTTTGGGGGGCTGTGAGCCCTGAGTAATGGCGTCCCTCCTTTTGGGTCCACAGGCCCATGCAATTGAGTCTCATTCTATTAGGGCTGAGAGCCATAAGCAATGGCGTCCCTCCTTTTGGGGGCAACAATCCCGAGCAATTGAGTCTCATTTTGGGGGGCTGAGAGCCCTAAGCAATGGCGACCCTACTTTGGGGGTCATAGGCCTGAGCAATTGCGTCTCATTCTATTGGGCCTCCGAACCCTGAGTAATGGGGTCCCTCCTTTGGGGGCCACAGTCCTAAGGAATTGAGTCTCAGTCCATGGGGGCTGCGAGCCGTGAGCAATATGGCGTCCCTCCTTTTGGGTCCACAGGACCGAGCAATTGAGTCTCATTCCATGGGGGCTGAGAGCCATCAGCAATGAGTCCCTCTTATTGGAGCCACAGGCCCGGGAAATTGAGTCTCATTCTATGGGGGCTGGGAGCCCTGAGCAATATGGCATCCCTCCTCGTGGGGCCACAGGCCTGAGCAATTGAGTCTTATTTTTTGTGGCTGTGAGACCTGAGCAATGGCGTCTCCTGTTGGGGCCACAGGCCTGAGCAGTTGCGTCTCATTCTATGGGGGCTGTGAGCCCGGAGCAATGGCGTCCCTCCTTTGCATGCCATAATCCTGAGCAATTGAGTCTCATTATGGGGGCTGTGAGCCCTGAGCAATGGTGATCATACTTTTGGGCCGCAGGCCCGAGAAATTGTCTCATTCTATGGGGGCTGTGAGCCCTGAGAAATAGCATCCCTCCTTTGGGGGCCATAGGCCCACGCAATTGACTCTTATTTTTTGTGGCTGCGAGCCCTGAGCAATATGGCTTCCCTCCTTTTGTGGCCACAGGCCCGAGCAATTGAGTTTCCTTCTATCTGGGCTGGGAGCCTTGAGCAATATGGCGTCCCTCCTTTTGGAGCCACAGGCCCCGGCAATTGAGTCTCATTCTATGGGGTCTGTGAGCCCTGAGAAATAGCATCCCTCCTAGTGGGGCCACAGGCCCACGCAATTGAGTCTCATTTTTATAGGTTGCGAGCCCTGAGCAATATGGCGTCTCCTATTGCGGGCCCCAGGTCCGAGCAATTGAGTCTCATTTTTAGGGGCTGCAAGCCCTAAGGAATGGGGTCCCTCCTTTGGGGGCCACAGGCCTGAGCAATTGAGTCTCATTTTTATAGGTTGCGAGCCCTAAGGAATGGGGTCCCTCCTTTTGGAGCCACAGGCCCGAGCCATTGAGTCTCATTCCATGGGGGCTGCGAGCCCGGAGCTATGGCGACCCTCCCATCGGGGCCGACAGCTCTGGACTATAGGATCCCGTTCTATTCCCGGCCACAGCCGAGCCCTCATGGTGACCGAGTGCCGTGTGGCGTCTCTGGGCCCCTGTTTCCGTAGGTTCTGGTTGAACCTTTTTTCCACAAACTATTGACGGAATCTGGGGAGGAGAGTCCACATTTTCACAGTTAAGAAAAAAAAGAGTTCTGACCCCAACGATTTATCGTCTAGAATGTCAGGAGAAGTAAGTCCTTCGAACGCTCCGGGGAAATACATCTTCTGGAGCTGACAGCCTGACCCCTCTCCCATCCTGAGGAGCTGTTATGGCCCCCGCTGCACAATAAATGTGTGTGTGTGTGTGTGTGTGTGTGTGTGCGCGTGCATTCGTGTGCGTTTATAAAGTTTCAAAGTGGCTTTTGTAAGATTCCATGAGCCTATAACTTTTGTGTAGGGTATAAGTGGATTCAGTGGGGGCTTGGATGCTGTGGTGACATAACCAGACCAAAAACGCTCTCTTAATGTTCACTTCGTCATTACTCTCGCGGAAATGGTTGTTCGTGAGTGCAGTGACCCAGACATGTTCTGGGTTGAAGCCGGGCCGTGTCTTCACGGGCATTTGCACGTTTTCCTTTAGAGAAACGTGATCGGTCACTTACGCTCGGACCTCTTCCTTTGTCGTCGAAGACCGCAGTGTTCCCTTCAGAAATCTGTGTGTTTTTTCTTAATATATTTTATTGATTTTTCACAGAGAGGAAGGGAGAGGGATAGATACCTAGAAACATCGATGAGAGAGAGTCATCCACCAGCCGCCTCCTGCACACGCCCCCCACCGGGGATGTGCCCGCCACCAAGGTCCATGCCCTTGACCGGAAATCGAACCCGGGACCTTTCAGTCCGCAGGCCGACGCTCTAACCACTGAGCCACACCGGTTTCGGCTGGAAATCTGTTTTAATGTGAAAGCCACGGAGGCAGCGGACTCCCTGGACCTCCAGGAAGACAGGAGGGTTTCAGAAGACTAGGTCTCAGCCCAGGACCCCTCTTCATCCAAAACGCACACACGTCTCCTTCCGGAGTGGATGCCGGCTGCACACAGAGGTGACCGAAATATAGATTTTATTTCACCAATGGGCGCTCGTGGCTTATTGGGAAGCAACACACATCCTGAACTTTTCTGGGAAAGATTTCTGTTTTCTCTGGGACAGGGGTGTCAACACCGGTGTGCTTTAAAAATATATATGTATATATTAACTGATCTCTCCTAATATTTTATTATTCTGTTCGCCTGAGCGTGGAGCGGCCACCAGGTGGCGCTCAAACCTCAGGAATGGATTTACCCAGCCGGGGGTGGGAGAGCTTCTACACGTAAGGACACGTGTGTCTGATCAGCCATATGGTCTGTTCATACGTGCCTGGTTTTTAAGCGTATATTGTTACTGATTTCAGATAGGAAGAGAGAGAGAGAGAGAGAGAGAGAGAGAGAGAGAGAGAGATTATTCGATGATTCTCATTATTGATGTCCTGACCAGGGGCCTGCACCAGGCCTCTAAAAAAATACACACACACACACACACACACACACACACACCGAGTGGCCAGATTATTATGCGTTCATAGGTCATCATAATCTGGCCTCTCGGTGTATATATGTGATTGCCGTGGCATTGTGGAAGTAGAGGAAAGGATTAGTGAAGATAACAGTCTGACCGCTAGGTAAATGGTCGCTGTGCCAGCCGGCGGTAATCGACATTCCTGCGAAAATAAGAAAAACCTGTTTCCAGCGGGGAATTTTTCTTCCCTCAAGGTGCCGGGGGACGTCGGGTCTTCAAGGCAGCCTCTCGGAGGAAAATCACGCGCAGCCAAAAATAACCCTAGAAAAAACCCTTTAAAACTCCGGTGACGTTCAAAGCTCGCGTGTCATTTGGGGCCCATGGCGGGGAGGATTGGAACCATCCCCCAAAACTTTCCATTCCCCCCCCCCTTTTTTCTGACTTACATTGCCTTTTAGGGGTTCATGGTACCTGCTGTTTCACATAAAGAATCAACCCATCGGCCCAAATGAGTTAGCTCCAGGGCTACGCGTCCACCTAGGAACCAGGAGGTCAGGGTTCGATTCCTGGTCAGGGCTCAGGCCCGGGTGGTGGGCTCCATCCCCAGTGTGGGGTGTGCAGGAGGCAGCCGATCCGTGATTCTCTCATCCTGGATGCTTCTATATCTCTCTCTCTCTCACCTTTTCCCTTCCTCTCCGAAATAAAAAGAAATATACTTGAAACTTAAACACACACAGCCGTAGCTGGTTTGGCTCAGTGGATGAGAGCATCATCGCCCTGCAGACAGAAAGGTTCCGGGTTCGACTCCGGTCAAGGGCACAGGCCCGGGGTTGTGTGGGTTCCCCTCCTTAGCAGGGGGGGCGTGCAGGAGGCGGCCGGTCCGTGAGTGTCCCTCATCGTGGATGTTTCTCTCTCTCTCTCTCCCTCCCCTCCTCCCTTCCTCTCTGACACCAACAAAAATTATTTTTAAGAAAGGGAGAACGAGAGAGAGAGAACCAGCCCGTGGCGTGCGGAGCGCTGAGAATAAACCCTCTGCGTCACCGGCTCCCAGACGCCCATCTGCCTCCTCCCTCAGCCCCCGCCACAGCCCCCGGCCGCTGCCTTAGGCCTCCGGGCGGTGCGTCCCGCACAAAACGTCAACCTTTGCTCCCAAAGCTCTCTCTCTTATTATTAATTATTATCATTATCATTATTTTAATAGCACACAGACGGGCAGACGGGTCTCATTCCACTTTTCCCCAACGAGGCCCTTTTTCCTCCAAGCCCGAACCCGCGCCAGAGAACGAGCGTGCAAACCCAGGGGGCGGGGGACGCCCCTCTCCCCGACACCCCCTCCCGACGACGCCCTGCCCCTCCGAGGGAGCCGGGCCCTCTCGCTCGCGCTCGCTCGCTCGGTCGCCCGGTCGGTCAGTCTCCACCGTAGCAAAAGGGGCCACAGTTGCATTCATTGTCCAGTGAGCTGGGTCACACAGCTCAACCCACCGACAGCAATGAATATTGATTGTGACCTTTGACCTCGTCGTCTCCGCGCAGGGGGGGGGGGGGAGGCGGGGGGGACGGGGAGGGAGGGGGCGACCCAGCGGGCGCCGCTTGGGCGTCCTGTCGCCGAGGACTCGGAGGCCAAGCCGTCCAGTAGGTGGGTGGGTGGGTGAGTGGGTGGGTAGACAGGTTGGTTGGTTGGGTGGGTGGATGGGAAGGCAGGTTGGTTGGTTGGGTGGGTGGGTGGGTGGGTAGGTAGGTGGGTGGGTGGGTGGGTGAGTGGGTGGGTAGGTAGGTAGGTGGGTGAGTGGGTAGGTAGGTGGGTGGGTGGGCAGGTCGGTTGGGTGGGTGGGTGGGTAGGTAGGTAGGTAGGTGGGTGGGTAGGCAGGTTGGTTGGGTGGGTGGGTGGGTGGGGAGGTTGGTTGGTTGGTTGGGTGGGTGGGTAGGCAGGTTGGTTGGTTGGGTGGGTGGGTGGGTAGGCAGGTGGGTGGGTAGGTAGGTAGGTGGGTGGGTGGGTGGGTGGGTGGGTGAGTGGGTGAGTGGGTGGGTGGGTGGGTGGGCAGGTTGTTTGGGTGGGTGGGTGGGTGGGTGGGTGGGTGGGCAGGTTGTTTGGGTGGGTGGGTGGGTGGGTAGGTGGGTGGTTGGTTGGTTGGGTGGGTGGGTGGGGAGGTTGGTTGGTTGGTTGGCTAGATAGGTAGGTAGGTGGGTGGGTAGGCAGGCTGGGGGGCTGGGGGGCAGGTGATGGCTCGCCACAGGGTACAATCAACGGTCGATGGTTTTGACTTTAACCCCAAACTCACCGACAGCGTTGAATGTTCCCCGGGGCAAACCTCAGGCTCAGAATCCGGCGGCGGCGCTCGCGTCTCCGCAGGGATCGGGAGGCGAGGGGAGGGGGACAGACGGCCGAGCCGCTGGAAGCCGTTTGCAAAAGGCGTGAGACCGGCCGGCCACCGTGGCCCGGGGGCTGGGCAGCCCCTGGGCCGAGCGTCTGCCCCCTGGTGGCCAGCGCGCGTCATGGCGACCGGTCGGCCGGCCGATCGGTCCATTCGCACGTTCGGCTTTTATGATAGAGGATTTTTTTTTTTAAGACCATTGTACATCACGGTGAGGCCTATTTTAGTTCCGATTTCTCCTCCCCGGCCCCGGAGACCATCAGGCATGTCGGTGCTGCCTACATTCAGCCGGTCATGAATAAACCAAAGCCATTTCCGCGCCTGGAGCCCCCGAGGGGCCACGGAACTCGGGGAACAGCGCCTCCTCCACCCGGCCGCGGCTAACGCGGGCCGACAGGGGGCACGGGGCAGCGGGGGCAGCGCCTCGGGGCGGTGGCGGGTCCGGGCCGCTCACGGTGTCGGCCTCGGGCACGGACGCTCCCTCCTGCGTGACGGCCCGTGTGTAATCCGAGCGACAGCCGTCGCCCGGCGGCCCGGGGGCGGGAGTGTGAAATGGAGCGTGTCCCCGTCCCCGCGGCCCCCGCCCCGTCCCCCGCGGCCGCCGTGACCTACATGGAGCCAGCGTGTGGGCGCCGATGCGGACACGGGGGTGGAGGGGACGGGGTGGATGGGGAGGAGGGGGAGGCAGCGTTTAGTTCTCCGTTCTCCTCCGTGTGGGCGGTTTGGGGACGGGGCGTAGCTGTGGAGAGAGGGGCTCACAGTTTAACCCGGCGGTGGGCAACCTCGTCCGTCCGCAGAGCCGGATAGCAGCAGGAACCACGACGGGCGTGTCTGTGGAGAGCCACGTTTTTTTAAAAAGCTGTGGTCTTTTGTGGAAGAGCCACACCCAAGAGGCCAGAGAGCCGCATGTGGCTCGCGAGCCGCGGTTTGCCGACCACTGGTTTAACCCA
Source organism: Vespertilio murinus (assembly GCA_963924515.1). Lineage (NCBI taxonomy): Eukaryota > Metazoa > Chordata > Mammalia > Chiroptera > Vespertilionidae > Vespertilio > Vespertilio murinus. Next base: position 1,130,490 of record OZ004721.1, on the reverse strand, counting down.
TTTCATTTTCTTTTTTTAAATATATATATTTAAAAATCAATATTTACTTGATTTCAGAGAGGGAGGTGGGGAGAAAAGAGAGATGGAACCATCCATGAGGAGAGAGAACCATGGACCAGCTGCCCCCTGCACGCCACCCACTGGGGATCCAGCCCCCAACCCGGGCCTGTGCCCCGACCGGGAATCGAACCCTGACCTCCTGGTTCCCAGGTCGACACTCCACCCCTGAGCCACCAAGGCTGGGCTGACCTGTTTCATTTTCTCTCTTTTTTAAATCTTCACCCAAGGATATTTTTCCATCATTTTTTTTTCTTTAAGAAAGGGTGTAAGGCAGGGAGAGAGAGAAAGAGAGAGAGAGAGAGAGAGAGAGAGAGAGAGAGAGAGAGAGAGAGAGGAGAAAGAGAGAGAGAGAGAGAGAGAGAGAAAGAGGAGAGAGAGAGAAAGAGGAGAGAGAGAGAGAGAGAGAGAGAGAGAGAGGAGAGAGAGAAGAGAGAGAGAGAGACATCGATTGGTTGCCTCCCACTTGCGCCCCCACCGGCCGGGGATGGAACCTGCAACTCCGGCCCGAGCCCTTGACCGGGACTCGAACCCGGGACCCTCTGGCGGGCGGCCCGGGAACACGAGAGGCCGCTCGGGAACAATGCCGCTGCCGCCCCCCCCCCCCCCACCTGGCAGGAAATGCCTCTCTCTGAACCCCGGGACGCAGGGGCCCCCGGTGACCCGGCCGGACGTCCCAGCCCCTCCCCGGGGGCCCCCCTCCGTCCGGGACGCGGGTCTCCGCCGGGCGTGCACGCACCTGGCAGACAACGGCCAGGCCATCGGCCGGCAAACTCCTCTGGCCCCAGAGCCAAATGCCAACAGCACCACGACGGGCATCTCTGCGGAGAGCCACGTTGTGTACACGTAAACGCCTCCCGACGCCACGTCTTCCACACGGACGCGGCCGGGCCGTGGCGTTCTGTGGAAGAGCCACCCTCCAGGGGCCCGAGAGCCGCCGGTGGCTCGAGAGCCGCCGTGTGCCGACCCACGAGCGGGAGGCAACCCATCCCTGGGCCGCTCTCGCGTGGACGCTTCTCTCTCTCCCCCTCTCCCTTCCTCTCTGAAGTCAATAAAAACACATTTCTTAAAAAAAAAAAAAAAAAAAAGAGAGAGAGAGAGAAAGAAGAAAGAAAAGAAAGAAAGAAAGAAAGAAAGAAAGAAAGGAAGGAAGGAAGGAAGGAAGGAAGGAAGGAAGGAAGGAAGAAAGAAAGAAAGAAAGAAAGAAAGAAAGAAAGAAAGAAGAAAGAAAAGCCCCTGGCTGGTGTGGTTCAGTGGGTAGAGCGCCGGCCTGCGGACTGAGGGGTCCCAGGTTCGATTCCGGCCAAGGGCACAGGCCCGGGTTGTGGGCTCGATCCCCAGTAGGGGGCGTGCGGGAGGCAGCCGATCCGTGCTTCTCTCTCATCATGGACGTTCCTCTCTCTCCCTCTCCCTTCCTCTCTGACATCAATAAATAGATTTAAAATAATAATGAAAATAATGATGATAGCCGAACCGGTTTGACTCAGTGGATAGAGCGTCGGTCTGCAGACTGAAGGGTCCCGGGTTCGATTCCGGTCAAGGGCATGTACCTTGGTTGCGGGCACATCCCCGATGGGGGGCGTGCAAGAGGTCGATGTTTCTCTCTCATCGACGTTTCTAGCTCTCTATCTCTCTCCCTTCCTCTCTGTGAAATATCAATAAAATAAAATAATAATAAGTTCCAGAAGTAGCCACAGAGGCCACGCCGGGAGCACGGCCTGCCTGAGTCCACCGGGATTTCTAAAGCCACGCACCTCGGTCTCGGCGAGTTCGGAGTCGCCTGCGGGTCCCAGAACCTGGAGCCTTTTTCTGGGGGAAAACCGCATCCGGCGGTTGCATACGAGCCTCCTCCGAGGAGGAGGAGACGGGAGATGCATAATCACAAAACACCTGCCGGGCTCTCATTGTTTTTTGTTTTGCTTTTCCCCCGGGGGAAGCCGTCACACACGCCTTCCCGATGCCCCCGTGCGCCGTGACCCAGGCCGAGCGTGGCCGCCGTGTGGTTAGAACACGGATGACACCCCCCCCCCCCCCCCCGTGGCCCCGGCTCCGTGGCTCGCACTCGGCTGGCCGCCCCGCGTCTCCCCGCCTCCCCCACGCTCCTCGACGTCCTGCTCCCCCGACGGGGCGCCGTGGGGCCCGGCTGTGTCTGGGAGGTCCTCGGACCCGCGCCCGGCTTCCCGTCCACAGGGGGCCGCGTGGCATTCCCCTCGGCCCCGTGGAACAATGCGTGTCACGCCCGCGTCATTTCCCGCCCGCCCGCTCTCAGGAAGCACCGGCTCGGCGGTAACACCGGTGTTCGCCAGGGGAGGAGGGCGGAGGAAGGGTGAGAGACGGTCCATTCAAAAAAATAAAATAAAATAAAATTGGCCCAAACCGGTGTGGCTCAGTGGATAGAGCGTCGGCCTGCGGACGGAAGGGTCCCGGGTTCGATGCCGGGCAAGGGCATGGACCTTGGCTGCGGGCACATCCCCGGTGGGGGGTGTGCAAGAGGCGGCTGGTTGATGTTTCTAGCTCTCTATCTCTCTCCCTTCCTCTCTGTGAAATATCAATAAAATATGGTAAAAATCAATGGGAAATATACTCAAGTGAGGATTAACGAGAGAGAGAGAAAGAGAGAGAGAGAGAAAGGAAGGAAGGAAGGAAGGAAGAAAGAAAGAAAGAAAGAAGAGAGAGAAAGAAAGGCTTTTTTTTTTTAACTAATAGTTAAGATGCTATCACTATTAATGTTCTTAAGAGAAATTGTTCTAGCCTTCTTGGATGTCTTTCTTTCTTTTTTTCCCTTTTTTTTTTTTTACTAAAATCATTTTCGAGGAGATATTCGCCCCCCCCCCCCCCCCAAAAAAAGCACAAACCATCCCGTGAGAAAGACCGTCAGAAATACCACAAGCGAATGCGTTCGCCGGCTCCTCTGGCTGTGATTACCTTCAGTTGGCATTGACGTCGGAAGCTGGCCGTCCTCACGCCGGCTTATCTCTTGGTGCAGTTTGCCCTCCGCCAGCCGGAGCCACGGCAGTTAGTGTGCCTCGCACTGCCTGTCTTTCCTTTTCTTTTGTTATATATATATTTTTTTCCTTTAATTTCGGAGAGGAAGAGAGAGGGAGAGAGAGAGAGAGAGAGAGAGAGAGAGAGAGAGAGGTACAAACATCCACGATGAGAGAGAACCACGGACCGGCTGCCTCCTGCACGCCCCCCACTGGGGACGGAGCCGGAACCCAGGGACCTGTGCCCCGACCGGGAATCGAACCCGGACCTCCCGGTTCCTAGGTGGACGCTCAGCCCCGGAGCCACGCCCGGGCCCGGGCTGGAGGGACAGATTCTGTAAGCCTCCGCGGGGGCTGAAGACATCTGACGGGAATGGGCAGGGAGCGTCTCTAACTCGCTGTGCATCCGCCGTCGTGAGTGAGCCTGGCGTCCTTGGTGTCGGAGAAATACTGAGGGGAAATGTGCCCGGCATTCCGAGAAACACGGGACAGATGTCTCCCAGACTGCGGGTATTTATACGCCCTGCAAATCGTATAGTTTTCCATAACGTGGCATTTCTTATTTGGGACGGAGTGTGTGACTGTGTGTGAGTGTGTGTGAGAGGGAGAGAGAGAGGGAGAGGGAGAGAGAGAGAGAGAGAGAGAGAGAGAGAGAGAGAGTGAGTCCATGGGCTGGTGGAGGTGGCAGAGAGAGGACACATTTCATTCCATGTTCTACCCTTGAAACTGCATAAAATGAGTCTTTTTGAAATTATATATATATATATATATATATATATATATATATATATATATTTGTATTGATTTCAGAGAGGAAGGGGGAGAGAGAGAGAGAGAGAGAGGAGGAGGGAGGGAGGGAGGGAGGGAGGGAGACAGAGAGGGGAGGGAGGGAAGGAGAGAGAGAGAGAGAGAGAGGGAGGGAGAGAAATAGCAATGATGAGAGAGCATCACAGATCAGCTGCCTCCTGCGTCACCCACACTGGGGATGGAGCCCACAGCCGGGCCTGTGCCCTGACCTGGAATCGAACCCCTGACCCCCTGGTTCGTGAGTCGGCGCTCACCCACTGAGCCGTGCTGGATGGAGCCCCTATTCCTAAGTTTTTTTTAAATCTCTTTTCCTGTTTGCTTGTTTGCCTGCTCATTTTTAAAATGCATTTAAGAACCCAGAACTTGCCCTAGCTGGTGTGGTTCAGTGGATAGAACGTCGGCCTGCAGACCGGAGGGTCCCGGGTTCGATCCCGGTCTAGGGCATGGACGTTGGTGGCGGGCACATCCCCAGTGGGGGGGCGTGCAGGAGGCAGCTGATGGATGATTCTCTCTCGTCTAGGTTTCTAGCTCTCTCTCCCTCTCCCTTCCTCTCTGTAAAATATCAATAAAATATGTGTCTGTGTGTTTTTATAAGAACCTAGACCGGCTCCCCCCCCACCCCAGCGCCCCCCTGGTGCCACGTGGTCCCCAGCCAGCCCTCGCCCGCCCGTCCCCTGAGCCCCCGGCCAGAGCGTCTGATCTCAATCTGTCACAACCCATCGCCGTCCCTCCCTCTGAGGCCGGGGGGGGGGGGGGGGGGGGGGAGCTTAATGGGCTTCGCCTTTGTTCTCCGCCCCGGACGGCGGCTGAATG